>VDFB02071769.1:0-17917 GCA_007258455.2 Sequoia sempervirens
ATAATAATAATAATAATAATGTTTGTAGTAGCATTTTGTTTGTGGTTAGTATTTTTCTATTTGAAAGTTTAATATTACTATATTATGATATATTTTATTAATAAATTAAGTGATAAATAATTTGATATTATGTTAAGTATAATTTAAATGTTGTATCTATTTAAAGGAAATCATCTGACAATGTTGCCTACTAAAATATTTATTATAATATATTGTTCACTACGTGAGGTTAATAATAAGATATTAGTTAAGAAAGGAAAATAACTTGATTTTTGAAAAGTAGGGTTCTTATTTACTATATCGCATACCCCTATTGTAATCATTAAACTCAATAATAATGTGTGGAAAGCATTTCAAATGTTTTACTTGACTTTTTAATAGTAATTTCTTATTCATGTTTAAGCCCACTACATACATGACCTTTCCCTTTCATATTGTAATGTCAACAATTTCATACCCTATAATTATCATGCATTTTTATATAATCATGTTGGTTTCTACTACCTTACCATTTTCTAGAGCACACTAAGATAATAATTTTAGCCTTATTTACTTTGCCAACATGTCAATTTCTAGATTAATTTACTACATTATGTTCATAAGTTTTTAACTTTTTTTTCAATGACATTTTTTTCTAGACGCTATTGGAGACATGCACAAGTTTATACAAGCACACTACTAATGAAATGGAATCCAACCCTCATTCAAAAAATCACAACATCTTATGCAACATCAAACATGAGGTAAAAAAAAATTGCAACAACATAATTAATCTCCTTTATTTAACTTGCAATGCAGTTTCACAACTTCAAAAAACTCTAATTACATGAGTTTGTGCAGCCATGTAGGCTAAATAAAAACATTGCAAAACATACTTGAATCTTCTATAGTAACAACAAACAACATCAAAGAAAAGTTATAGGATCCTCTTCTTCAAATCACCTTCCTGCATTGCGAAATTGACCCTTCAATATACCTTCTTCCACAACCAAATTTTCTAATATTCAATCATGGATATCATAATCCATTTGTTGTTGCAACACCTCCAAAAACCTACAAAAAAAATTCATTTTATCCTCTTCCCAAGAGAAGCCACACCTACCTCTCTTATCCCCAAAAATATGGAAGAATAATGAATTCAACATTGTCAAATAACCTCCAATGATGCCTCCACTATCTCCATTTCCTGCAGCCTCTATTATTCCACATTCAACCTAGTAAAAATCCTCATAAATGCATTAAATCAACATATTAAAATGTTAAAAGGAATTTTTGAACCCATTTCCATGAAATTTCCAAAATTGGTTGACAACTAGGACTCCCACTCCACTCAATAGGACCCCAAAAAAGCAAAAACCAAATAACTCAATCTTGGGTGCCTATCTGCATTGCTAAATTTAAGGAATAATAAATGAGTTGTCATAGAGTGTATATCCCAAAAATCTACATCCAAATCTCCTATTTGATTTTTTAATTTTCAAAATTTCCTACACAATTATCTCCAACACTAAAATTTGTAACATTAATAAAGACCAATTTATTTAAAATATTATTTTGGCCAAATATTGCTAGTTATTTCTCCAAAAACATAAAATACCAAATCTTAGGAAAATCAAAATCAAATTCCTTTTTTTTTTTCTTGATGAGGATTTCCCTTCACCATGAATGCTCCTATATCAGACACCCAAGGTAATTTGAAATGTTTCATTAATTGAACTCATAAACATTTATAGTTAATGTGCTTGTTCTTCATCCATATTTCTTCCTTATCCACCCATTTCTTCTTTTTGAACCTGTTCTGAAACTTCCTATCTCTTCCTTCCTTCATCTTTCCTCTCTTTCTTCCCCTCATGAAATTTTCCTTGCTACACCATGGTTAATATTTCCATCGCACTTTATCATTCTCAACACCTACACACAAATTAACATTAACTAATTCATGAAAATCAATGAATTATATCTGCACATCTCTCTCACCTATTTCTCCTTCACCCTTTCTTCTTCTATGTCAACAAAACTCATCATACCTTGCTAAATTTCAGCTTGCAACATGTTATTGTTGCACCTTACCATCTCTCTTTCTTCACTTCCTTTTACCATTTTACCCTCACAAAAACTAGCTTCATTAGTAACATGGACAAAATTCAATAAATCAACAATTACCTCTATTTTCTTCCCCTTTCTCATTGCTGCAACTTTTTATCCTTCAAAGAGGCATATATCAGCTGCAACCTCTTTCTTTTCATCATCATCTTCTATAATTTATTCCTAAAATAATTTTTGTATTTTTCTTATCTCCTCCTTCAATAGGAGACTATCTTCTTCTTCATCATTCCCTTTGTCAAACATAATTAAATGATACCTATGTTTTTTGTTGTGGTATCCTTCTTCTTTTCACCATTTTCCTTGTCCTTGTTAAATCCTACAAACAAAAACTTTTTCGATAAAACAAAATCTTTAAAATTACCATGAAATTTGTGATTTGTAATGACCATTTTCTCTTCTTTCTCCATCCTTCCCTTATGCTTCTTTCCTTTTCATTTTCCTCTTTCAAGAGAGCATTGTTCTTCCCATATCTCTCTTATCGTATTCCCACATCCTCCTTAATCATATTTTCTAATACATCTACTTTAGTCTGGAGCTTTTCAAAATATTCACGTACTTCATATTTTTTACTTCTTCCCAATAATTTTTCCAAAAAAAAATTCATACGGGCCTCCTCATGATCCATCCCATCCTCTCTAGTATATACTGCCTCA
The DNA here is from genome assembly GCA_007258455.2 of Sequoia sempervirens. Lineage (NCBI taxonomy): Eukaryota > Viridiplantae > Streptophyta > Pinopsida > Cupressales > Cupressaceae > Sequoia > Sequoia sempervirens. The sequence goes on from VDFB02071769.1 coordinate 2,760, forward strand.
TGTCTAGTGATCTATCTACACACAAATCACACACACCACCCCTAGGTCCTTGTGCAAAATGCCTCACATTTGGTGCTTTTCCTACACACTCAAGAACTCTTGCTCTGATACCACTAATGAAAGGGCATCCAACCCTCATTTAAAAAATCACAACAAAATCTTATGCAACATCAAACATGAGGTAGAAAAATTGCAACATAATTAATCTTCTTTATTTAACTTGCAACATAGTTTCACAACTTCAATAAAATATGATTACATGAGTTTTTGCAACCATATAGGCTAAATAAAATCATTACAAAACATACTTGGATCTTCTATAATAACAACAAACAACATCAAAGAAAAGTTATAGGATCCTCTTCTTCAAATCACCTTCTAGCACTATGACATTGACCCTTCAATCTTCCTTCTTCCATGACCAAATTTGCTAATATTCAATCTTGGATATCATAATCCATTGGCTGTTGCAACACCTCCAAAACCCTACCAAAAAAATTCATTTTATTTTCTTCCCAAGAGAAGCCATTCCTACCTTTCTTTTCCCCAAAAATCTAGAAGTATAATGAATTCAAAATTGTCAAATAACCTCCAATGATTCCTCCACTATCTCCATTTCCTATAGCCTCTATTATTCCACATTCAACCTGGTAAAAATCCTCTTAAATGCATTAAATCAAGATATCAAAAACATATTAAAATGTTAAAAGGAATCTTTGAACCCATTTCCATGAAATAGCCAAAATCGGTTGACAACTAGGACTCTCACTCCACTCAACAGGACCCCAAAAAAGAAAAAGAAAAAAACAACTCAATTTTGGGTGCATTTCCATTGATAAATTTAAGGAATAATAAATGAGTTGTCATAGAGTGTATCTCCCAAACATTCACGCCCAAATCTCCTATTTGATTTGTCAATTTTCAAATTTTCCTATAGAATTATCTCCAACACCAAAATTTGTAGCTTTAATAAAGACCAATTTATTTAAATTATTATTTTGGCCAAATATTGCTAGTTATTTCTCCAAAAACATAAAATACCAAACCTTAGGAAAATCAAAATAAAATTCCCTCTTTTTATTTTCTTGATGAGGATTTCCCTTCACCATGGATGCTCCTGCATCAACTACCAAATACTAGATTTAAAAAATAAAGATATTTACTTACATCCCCTTTTTCTACTATTGTAGCTTATGGTAATGTTTTTCTATGACTAAATTCCTCTATAGACATGGATTTAAGTCTTCCATTCCATCTTTGACATTTTGTAATCCCTCTTTTTAAAAGATACTTCATTTTCATGCATTCAAGATCCCCTTCTTCCCTATAGTTTTTTCCTCTTGGCTATGGATCATTGGGTTGATGCCACTAGATTTCTTACTAAAGATCATAGTTTTGATGTTTCAATCTCACATAACACTCTTTCTTGTCTATAAAATATATTGGTATAATCTTTCAAATTTTTTTATTGATTATTCATTTCATTCATCTCTAACAAGTATCTACAAAATCCTTAATATTACTTCCATCTTTCTTTCCCTTGGTAATGGTTAGTTATTTAAATTTTGGTTGATAATTTATTATTATTATTAGTTCTATATTTTATTTATTTATGATATTTTCATTATTATTAGAAAATATTTGGTGATTCATGTCTTCCATATTGTCCCCTATAAGCACAAGGATTATAGGATCTTTCCAGATATGTATATGTGTGTGTGTGTGTGTGTGTGTGTGTGTGTGTGTGTGTGTGTGTGTGTGTGTGTGTGTGTGTGTGTGTGTGTATGTGTGTGTGTGTGTTTATAATATTATTATATTCTAGAAAATTTTAGAATAAAGAGTGCACACTCTACAATTTAATTTTCTATTTGACTATGTATAGAGGTTGAAAGAAAAAAACTAGCTCTTGATGATTTTGGAAAACTCCCCAGCAATGACCATCATTTTATTATACTATTTATATATATAATTGGCCATCTCATGTAGAGGCTTCATGTTTCTAACTTTTTCCTATCACTTTACTATCTTATTTGGTTTGCAATACAAATTCAAGTATCCTATATTTTTCCATGTATTTTATATGTGCTCCTCTTTGTGCATTCATTTTCCTAGTGTATATATATTCTAGATTCCATATAGATACTTCACTTCTTTGTTACTTTTAAATGATAGTGTCACTAGACGCCTATAGTAGTGGTAGATTAGTGATTGAATAGAACCAATTTCTAGATTAATGATACACGAATAAAACACATGGAATACAGGAAGAAAACATATAGAATACATGAAGAAAACAATATATTAACATAAAAAATCATAACATGCACATAAACAACTGCTAGTACATGAAAAAGCTAAAGATTTGAGTTAGCTTTTACAAAGAGACCTTGGTATGTAAGGTTTTCTCGATTACCAAGCATCGTCCATCAAATGTACAACATACACATCTAAAATGCTAAAAAAGGTTCTCACAAGGATACCTAAATCTACTGGCTATAAATTTGTGTTATACTAGGTGTCCATTAAAAAATATTCATGTTCACAAGCCAAGAAACACTATTATGCTAGGTCCTTGGACTGTTTGGAAATCACATTTTAGGAAGCACATAAATTCTTAATGTATTAGGGGATGAATTGATAATCATGATTCAAGGGCCATTATAAACAACACAACCACCAAGGGGGTATGTCAATAAGTCAAACATCACAAGATGCTACTATATGGGTGTATAAAAATGGATAGGGTATTATGCCCCCTTAAAATGTTAGCATACTTGCTATGGTGATCTTTTAAGGATAAATAAGGAGAAAGAGGGGATCCTTAAGAAGGATGTACACCTATAAACTAATTGTCCTTTGTAATGAAATAAATTGTACATTAGATGAATGTGATATGAAATACATTGTAAATTCTTGATAATACTTCTGAGAATGACAAGCCACTTCAAGGGGGTCAAACTCAAAATATCTCCAATGAGAACATAATTTGTAATATGATGATGAAATAAGACTCACTACCTCCTATATATACCTTATTTAGCTTACATGTAAATTGGCCACTCAGGTGAGTACTCATACTCACAAGCATTGTCTTAGAGACTTATAATAGGATTTTAGCCAACAGGCCTTCTTACATAACCCCAAAGGGTTTATGCAAAAAATGTATTGAAATTAATGATGATGAACTACTAACTATTGATCTACAAATGATTACAATGCTTTTAAATATGCTCCTCCAAATCCAAAGTAGATCTGCATCGGCCTTGAGGGTTAAAAACTTGATGAATGCTTAAATTCAATGTCGGCCTTAATATATGAATTAACTTGTGAATCTCTAGATAGGTCCACACTAAGGAACCTAGACCAGGTTGGCTCCATATGCTTCAGAATGAATGAAAATACTCTAGAATGAATCTACTACTAATGCAAATGTCAGAAAGAACTATTTTTTGGGGTTGATATAGGATTGGTTTACAACCAGTGATGCTCTTACATCAGACACCTAAGGTTGGGAGAAAATTGAGTCCCTCACATTCTCGAACTAAGAGGGAAACTGGGATGGTCCAACTCAACCTAAGAAATCCATGATGAATCCTCCACTGGTCTTCCTCTCCACTTAACTAGACATTCCTTGTATTGCTTGTTCTTAGTGTTTCTAACAGTTCTGGTATCCACGGGGTGCTCAATCTCCTTTGGTTTCTGACATGGTAACTGTAGTATTGAAAAAAGGATCCTTTTGTTGGTATGTGGTGAATGATCATGCTATATTGTATAGCCCATGGTATATTGTACACCCCAGCATGTATCCTTGGTGGGGTCTAGGGGTTCAGGGGCGGTAGCCCCCGAGAAAAAATTTCCTCCTACTTTTTCGCGTCATCACCGAAAAAGGAAAAAATTAACGAAAAAAAAAAATCTAACTTTGTAGAACCCAAAATTTGGAAGATTCTAAGCTTGTTAAAAAGGGGTTTGGATGGGTGTTACAGTATGATGAAAAACACAATTATTCACAAGATTTTAAGAGATTTTTTTAGTGGATAATAAAATCATTAGATGGCTATAGTTTGGTGGATGTAGCCCAAATTAGGTGAACCATGTTAAATGCTCTATGTTATAATTTATTCTATGTGTGTTTTTAGTTTCTCTGTTTATTAATTAAATCTACATTTAATTGTTAGATATCTACCATCTCTAACCCTAACACCTTTGACATTTTTTGCACTCATTTGGGTCCTCCTTGTGGATTTTGGCTTAATGTTGCTTCGATTTAGTGTTGTAATGTGGATAACACATTCACATTAGGTCTTGGGCCCTTGTGAACTAATGGAATTTAATGGTTCCTTGCAAAAGTGATGTGAAGTGTTGTAACACACTTTCACACTTTTCTATGGTTTTATCAACTGAGTATAGTAAACATAATTTTAATCATAATTAATCTTAATATTTCCTTATTTGGAGTGTTGTAAAGTGTTGTAACACACTTTAATATTCCTTTAGGCTTGTCATTAACAATTTGTCTTTCTTATCCTTTAATTGTCCCTATTTTGCATCCACAAGCCTTATTTATTGCATCTTTTTGAGGATAATCCCAACACCAATTAGTAACAAATTATAATTCAAGTGTTCTTGGCTTGTGTGGCCCAAATTTAGTGTCTGGTACTCATTCTCCAACTTGGTTGAATGAGTCCCACCTAGGTCTTTTTGGTCTTGATGAAAGTTTCACACATTTCTAGACACTTTTGATTTTTGGTCCCATACATTATGTGTGATGGGACTTATTCGCTACCTTGTGTGAATGTGTCCCATGTGACCTAAATTCAAATTTAAATCAAATTTCTAGTAGGATTTTATTCTCCTAGATCTGATGTCAACTTGTAGTGTTATAGTTTTTGGAATTCTTGCATAATTGAGTATAAATGCAATATTCTTTCACTCATATTTTCACCTAGCAATCTAGCAAGCATTCAAGTATTCACACCTAGCATTCAAGAGAGTTCACAAAATAATTTTAGCATTCACAAGAGAATTCAATACATTTCAAGGGCATATTATCAAGCATTTTAGGGCATTCTACAAGCATCAATCATCATGTCAAATATTTCTTGCATCATGTTGTTTAAGAGCTAACAATTGTGATGTAGGATTTATGTTTCAAGCAAGCATTGAATTCAAGATCAATCAACATCAAACAAGATTCAAAGTCTAAATCCATTGGATTCATTATGTACATGTTTGCATCACCTTATTGCTAGGGTTTGGTGAGTTGCAACATTGATATTTGTTCATTCATCATTCTCTTTTTATATTTCATTTTATTTCAAGGTTTAATTATGAACAGGGGGTTTGACCAAGGGAAACCCCTATTCACTAAACCCCACAAAATTTTTCCCTCTTCTTGTGTGTGATTTGTAGAGCTAGGTTGTAAATTTTAAAAGAAAATTTGGGGAGAAGTTTTCAAGTCCCTAAAAGTTTTCAAAGTTGTCATCAATTCTTGGAAAAGCTTGGAGAGGACCTACATGTGGTATTTTGTAGTTTTAGATCTGAAAACCAATGAGGAAGAACAAGGTAGACCAAGAGGCACAAAATCTGTTTTAGAATTTCCAAAAAAGTAGAAGTGGACTAATTCGCCACTATTGGCAGATGAGCCCCACTATATAGGCCTAGACAAGATTTTTGTAGATCTGGATACCTTTTTGGCTAAAACCTACTCTAATAAATTTTCCAAAAAACTAGATTGATTTTCCCAACCTAGTGTATGAGTCCCAATCAACTTCAACAACAAATTTTTTAGTGATCTTGACCTCCATTCTACCATCTTTAGTTTTCTAGGTGCACACTTTTAGCTTCATATCTTTTCATTATAGTTTGTTCATCTTTTTAGGTCATTTAGCATTTTTTTGCATATCACATTGTGTTTGTGTTCTCCAATTCATTGTCTTCTCCAAATCTACACTTGGTGGTGAACCCCTCATTAGACATTATCTAATCCATAGAATCTTCCCTTTGCTAGATTTCAATCTCTTTTACATTGAAATCTTAAGGGTTTACTCTTGAGTGAAAGGTTGAAAAAATGGTCTTTCTCCTTTTAGGTCCAAAACCCTAAAATCAAAAGAACGTACACCCATTTTTCATCATTTCATTTTGGTGAGACTATGTATAGAGCATCAAATTTCTAAATTGGAGTGAATTTACTAGGTTTTGCATTCACCTTCTAGAGGTTTTCAAAATTTGCATTAGTGAAAAGCTCATTTAGCTTACATTATTGCACTTAATTTCATTGAAAAATAGTAAAATTCTACATTTGCATCTCAGATTTGCATCAAAAACATAAAAAGCATAAAATTCAATTCAAAAAATCTGAATTTTTTTTAAAAATATATTACATGGAATCATTCACCACCTTGGGCGAATCAATCCCATTGCATATTTTTCACTGCATTATCTGGAATTTACAGTTCAATTTTTGAGTTTCTAATTATTGTTTTTGTATTTTAGTTTAACTTTCCAAATTTTCAGTTATAAGCATTCCATTCTTGTTAGCTTACATTGCATTTGCATTCACCTTGTATTTAGTAGAATTTTCATGAGTGTTGTGTCCTATTGCTAATACTTTAGTGAGAAGAATTTTGAGACTCGTGTCATCCCACAATAGTACAATCATTGTGGATCTTGGGTTATCTAGAACTTCCACTCCTAGTATTAACACTAGTACACTAGGCATGGATAACACCCCTAACAACTCTTTTCCTTCAAATAACATGCAAGTTGAACCTAGTGAACTTACAACATCAAATAAGCCTTGAAAACATTTCAAAAACTACAATTCCTACAATAGAAAAAATTCATCGCATGATTGAAAGTGAAGATAACCTTGACCTTGTGAAAAACATTGTGCAAATATTTGGAAAGCATCTTCCTGCAATCATTAGTTATCCTTTACCCACAAGCAATATTACAAGCCAATGAGGAACAAAAATTCCTCCTCCCACAACCATAGCCTCAATACCTACCTATACCAATCCTCAAGTCACAACAACAATGCAACAAGTTGGTAATGTGATTCCTTCTCTAGGTATTCCTCCTAGCATCCCTAGTTCCTATGTGGTATCACAAGTTACATCTCCTAGCTTACTAGCTATAAGCATTCCATTCACTTTTCCTACAAAAAAATACACTCCATCACCACTTTCACTTTCATCCAATAACAAAAGCAATGACCCTTTCATAACACAACTATTCCAAACTGTTTTGTTCCTTCAAAAGAAAATTTCTACCATCAACCAAAACCAAAATGGCCCACCTACATATTATGTCAAAAGAAGCCCATTTTCCTTGTAGATATTATGAACACCGATGCCACAAAGTGTAGAGGTTCCTAGATTTGAGAAGTATGGATGAAAGGGAGATCATTTTAACCATGTTAATTCCTACACTACCTTATATAGTGACTTTTTCCATGACAATAAATTCTTGGAAAAACTTTTTCCTCGATCCTTGAAAGATACTTCCTTGGAATGGTTCTCTTCCTTACCAAACAACTCAATTTGTTCCTTCAATGAACTTGTTGAGGAATTTTTAAACCATTTCCAAGTGCATATGACTCCCAAAATGACCTTGGTCGATTTGGTGAGATGCAAGCAAAAAGAGGACAAAAAGATAACTGATTTCATCTCACTCTATTAGTCGATTTATTCCCAAATTGATTTGAAGGTTCCTAAACCACACCTTCAAAATATGTTAATATAAAAGTTGCAAAGTAAGGTTCAGGACAAGTTGACCATGATAAAATTCCCATCCTTCATGCACCTATACACTACCCTCTGTGATTATCAAAATTTGGTTAGTAGTCGAGATACAAGGTCCGCTTCTAGCTAAATCAGGAAATCTGAACCCAGAACAAAAAAATCCCCAACCTTTCTAAAAACAAAATAAAGGGTTCCTTCAATTCAAGCCCCCTTAACAACCAACTCAAAATGTCAACAACCAAGTAGTTGTTGTCAAAACCACAGTGCCCTTTAGTTATGGAAATCCAATAAGATAATTCACTCCCTTACTCAATACCCTTCATAACACAATGTCCCAACTGCTAGAACAAAAAATTATTACCTTACCACCCATCAAAACACTTGACCCTAATAATCCTTTATCCCTGAGCTTTAAATCCAATGCTTATTGCCACTATCACTGACAAAATCAACATGACATGGAACATTGCAAGCATCTTAAACATCTTGTGAAAGACCTCATTGATTCTGGTCGTCTATCCATTGGAGGTACATTAGTGATCAAGGCAATAAGTTTGTTTCCCGTCCTAACCAAAATTTATAATTTTTTACCAACCCAATACCCAGACACAATATTTCATTTGTCAAAGCTAGCAAAACTACAAAGAATGATATGATGAGTGTTGATACAGGTGATGAAAACAATGCTTTTGTATTAAATAATGCTATCAATATCAATCCTATGGATGATATCATAGGGGCAATAGACATAATCCCTCGTAAGGGTTGACCTAAGAGTCCTCTTGAAATTTCTTTCTCCTCTAAGGATATAATTAAACATTTTCCTGATGCTCCTCTCTGCATAGCTAACTGAATTTATGACAAACCCACTAATGGGATAATAATATATCCCACCTATGGAGAGAATGTGATCACCAAGGTATTTCTACTTTTGCATGAAATCTATCAAGATGAATATAATAGAATAAAAGCATGGATCAAGACACACAATGGCTTTGCATGCCCTATGATAAGATCAATAACCCTACCATGGAAAATTGGACCAAAAATATTAGATGTCACATTATCCATCATTCCATAGTTGGACCAATTTCATGTGAAGCTAGGCCACCCATGGCTTCACTCCATGAAAGTTGTCCCTTTGGTTGTGCATAAATGCTTAAATTTTCCCTTTGAAAATGAGATATTCACTATTCACCATAGCGGCTTTAACCAATTGTCATCTAAAGGAAACTTTTCCCTAGATTCCTTTAGGCCTGAGCCCATGGAACCTATCAAGCCAAGGGAAGACTTCTTTTTCTTGTCCTATCAAAAGTTCAAGGAAAAGAAGATAGCAAAATTATCTCTCCACAACATTTCCCTAGCCACCTCTAAACCTCCCATCCTAGATGAAACCATGCTTCAACCTAAACAAGAACCAAACAACCAAGACCAACCAAAAATGGAAACTTCACCTACATCATCCAAAAGACCAAGAGACAATGAAAACAACCCCATCACACCTCCTAGAATAAAAAAAGTTTACAAAGAAAAAGAGAAGGTGGTTGAACAACCTCCTATGGTTCCTTCCATTCCTCCCTTTAGGGAATAAAAGGAACCTATGGTTGATCAACCTTCTCCTGCACAAATGCAACTTGAAAACAAAACCAAAAGAAAGAAAGGTGCTAGATAGCGTAGGATAAGACATCGTGCCCTTTCTCACAAGTTACATGAAGAATTAAACAAAGAAAATAAAAATCCAAACTTGATTGAAGCAATGTATGATGACCCCCTCCCCCACCGAAACAAAATGACCCAATACAAAAACCACGACAAGAGTTTAACTCTTCAATGGAAATTATCATTTGACCCCTTGTTGTGGTTAACCTAGATGATAATGACGAGACCACAAAAATCGATGAAGAGGTGCATAATGAATTGAACACATTGTTTTCCTCTTCCATGAGCTTAAACAACAAATCTCCTATAAAGAGTGTCTAACCTAGTGCTTCTCTAAGTTCTCCACTTGCCCTTTTCCATTTGGCAAGTTTCCTTCCCAAAGCATACATGGAACATAATTAGGAGGAAGATGATTTTCTCATAGGTTGACTCACATTTTCCTTACTAGTCCTTTTCAAATTTGTTTTTCCTTTTCTTTTTATTTTGTGTGATTGAATGTGTGTGATGTGATCTCCCATTATGTTTTATTTTATTTTCTCTCTTTGTGACATTCCTCTATTTGTACCTTCATTCTTCTCTATGTTGTGCATCATTTTCACTTTTCATCTTTATCTTTTTCTTGTGTTCTCCTTTCGGGGATGATGAAAGGAATTAAGACATTCATTCATGTTGACCTAAAATGATTTCTTTTTCTTTTTCCTTTTCATTTCAGCTTTATCTTTTTCTTATGTTTTCCTTTTGGGGATGACGCAAGGCATTGAGACATTCAATTCTCCTTCATGTTGACCCAAAATATTTTCCTTTTTCTTTTGTCTTTTCTTTTTCATTTTCCTTGTGTTTTATTTTTGGGGATAATGCAAGGCATCGAGACATTCATGTCTCCTTCATGCTGACCCAAAAGCTTTTTCTTTTTCTTTCACCTTTTCTTTTTCATTTGTCTTGTGTTTTCCCTTTGGGGATGATGCAAGGTGTTGAGACACCCTATGTCTCTTCCATGTTGACCCAAAAGATTTTTCTTTGTTTTCACTCTTTCTGTGTCATTCTTCTAGTTCTATGTCTAATTGAGGGATGATGATAGTTCCAAGCTATATAAAATTATTGCAGCAAAGAACATATTGATCCAAAATCCATAGATCCCTTATGTGTTTGGTGTTTTCATTTTCTAGGCAACCCCTCTCTTTTCCTTTTCTCTCGCATGATGCAACTTTACTCAGAAACATATGACTTGGCATAGGGCTTTCCAAGTTGGCTCTCATATCTTCTTTCTTATTTTTATTTTTCATTTGCTACTTTAAAGTAATTGCTCACAGTTTTGTGTTCAACAATTCCTTTAAAGTGGGGGTATACACTGGCATTATTCTTTTTCATTTTTTCTTTTCATGGTTCTTAGTGCAGCCTTCTTACTTCATACGATGCATTTTTTGCTTTGAAATGTCAAGGGTTTGTTCTTGAGTGAAAGGTTGAAAATTTTATCTTTCTCCTTTTAGGTCCAAAACCCTAGAAACAAAAGAAAGCACACACACTTTTCTACATTTTAGTAACTATGCTTTCAAATCTACTTCCACACCATTGCCACTTGATTCTCCTTTGTGAAACTCATGTATGTTCACAACATTGAAGATATGTGTTATACCCAATGTCTTGAGTAACTCTGGACTTCATATGTTTTTCCAAAATCAAACTTCCTAAGAATCTTTCATGGTCCAAACTTTCTCATCTTCATCTTATTGTATGTGCTAATTTGGAATCTCTCCTTCCACAAATACACCATCACTTCATTTCCAACAACAAACTCCTTATGTTTCTATTGTTCATCTGCCTTCTCCTTATACTTGCTATTCATGTCCTCCAAATGCTTCTGGACCTATTTATGCAATGAATCCATAAAATCCACAAATTATTTTTATTTTGCACTCCTTTTATTCTCCATGCTAATGTCTCTTAAGTCTACAACTCCTCTAGGAATTACTCTAGTAACAATTTGAAATGGTTTCTTCCCTATACTCTGATTTACTGAGTTATTATATGAAAACTCTACATCTGGTTAAAATGTATTCCAAATTCCTACCTTATCTCCTACCAAACATCTCAATAGGTTACCCAAACTTTTGTTCACTACTTTTTCTTATCCATCTATCTATGGGTGATATACTGAACTAAACTTCAAAAATATTTTCATCCTTTTCCACAATGCCCTCCAAAAATACCCAATGAATTTGGTGTCTTTGTTTGAAACTATACTCAGGTAATCCATGCAATCTCACAATCTCCTTGAAAAATAGGTTAGATACATGCACAACATCATTAGTCTCCTCACAAGGGATAAGATGAACCATTTTGGAAAAAAAATTCACCAACATCATTATTGAATCATGTCCCCTTTGTGTCCTAGGTAATCCCATAATGAAATCCATACTTAAATCTTCCCAAGGTCTTTCTAGTACTTTCAAAGGTTTATACAATCTAGTATTCTAACTTCTCCCTTTTGTAAATTGATAAATTCTACAAGTCTAGACATACTTCCTAACTTCCATATAGATCTACAACCAAAAATAGTGTTCACTTACTAAGGCGATTGTCTTATCTACTCTGAAATGTCATGCCAATGCTCCACTATTCTTCTCCTTGATCAAATTTTCTCTCATTGAACTCCTTGGAATGCATAATTGGTTCCCTCTAAAAAACATACCTTCCTAAATGAAATAGTCTAGCCAGTGGCTCTGACCTATCGTTATTGGTTTTGTATATGCCTTCCATGCTTCTCCAAAATCTACAACATCCTTATACATATGCTTCAATTCTTCAAATTCCACTACTTGTACTCTCATTTCTATCAACAAATTCCTTCTACTACTCAATGCATTTGTAACCCTATTTGAATTGCCACTCCTATTCTTTAATATGAATGAGTAACTTTACAAGAATTCAAACCATGTCATATGCCTCCAATTCAACTTCCCCTAACTATTCAAATACTATAAAGATTGATGATCAATGTGAAACACAAACTCCTTAGGTAGTAGGTAGTGTCAAAGCTTGAATTATGACATAGAATTTATGATCATAGACTGTGTATCTTATTTTAGCATCATTCAATTTCTCACTGAAATATGCTATAGGTGTTCATTCTTGGCTCAATATTACCCCTATTTTTTTCCCACTCGCATCACAATCAAATTGAAAGACTATCAAAATTAGGCAATTCTAACACTGGTTGCTCTATCACCTATTGCTTCAATAGTTCAAAACTCTTTTGTGCTCTGGTTGTCAACTTGAAATCCTTCTTGCAGCCTCTCATTGTCTCCATCATGGGGTTATAAATGCTTCTAAAAATTCTAATAAACTTATGGTATAAATGAGCGAGTCCATAAAATGATCTTACTTCTCCATTATTTAATAGTGTAGGGCAATCCAAAACTGATTTCACCTTCTCCACATCCATTTTCAATCCTTTTGTAGAAATTAAAAATCCCAAATATACCTACTTCATCTTCATGAAACTAGATTTCTTTACATTAATCAACAACCTCTCTTGTCTCAACCTCTACAATATTGTCCTAATGTGCAACAAATTCTCTTCTCTGGCTTTATTGAAAATCAAAATATCATCTAGGTAAACAATGAAAAAATTACCTAAGAACTTCAATACCTCATTAATCAATGTCATTAAAGTGCTTAATGCATTGGTTAAGCCAAAATTCATCACTAACCACTCGTATAATCCTTTGTTTTTCTTGAATGTAGTCTTCCATTCATCTCTTTCCCTGATCCTCATATGATTGTATCCACTTTTGGGATCAAATTTTGTAAAATATCTTTCTCCACTCAATCAGTCCATAATTTCATTCATCCTTGGAAATGGGAATCGATACTTGACAATACTCCTATTAATTTCTCTTGAATCTATACACATCCTCCATTCTCCATCCTTCTTTGGTACAAGCATATTACATACCGCATATGAGCTCAAACTTTCTCTAATCAATCCTTTCTTCAATAGCTCTTGTATTTGTTGATTCAACTTTGCATTTTCTTTCTATGGCATCCTATGTGCTACTTTGTTTGGAAAACTAGCTCCTAGTATTAGATCTATCTGATGACTGATACTTCAGACCTCTGGTAAATCATCTAGTACATTGTCTAAGATGATTTCCTTATACTCTATCATTAATTCTACAACTTCTTCACTTTATCCAATGGGGTTATCCATCTCTAGACCATTTATTTTTTTTTGAATCAATGAAAAACACATGTTCTCATGCCTCAACCCATCAAGGAATTTACTCCCATCTACTAAACATAGTCCAGCATTGCCACAAAATCTAATCTTCTCCTCTTCCTCCAAAGGTATCAACTTGATTCTCCTTCCATTTGATGTCCCTGTATAAGTATTCCTTCTTCCATCATGAGTAGCTTTCTTATCATACTACCATGGTCTTCTTAATAATAAATGACATGCATCCATGGGCATAACAACACACAATACTTCATCCTTATATGACCCAATATGAAATTTCACCAAACATTGTTCATTTACCAGTACCTTATGTTCATCTTGAATCCATTTTTTCTATAAGGGTTTGGATGTTTCAACCTCTTCAAATTCAGCTTTGTTACCATCTCCTCTGAAACTAGATTATCAGTACTACCACTATCAATGATAACTTTACATACCTTTCCTCTAGACTTACATCTAGTTTTGAATATCCCTTTCCTCTATAGTGGTTCTTCAGCTACTTCTTCATGCATCAAAGCTCTTCTCATCACCAGTGACTCACCTTTGCCAAGTTTTCCACACAAGTTAGGAGATCTAATTCATTCTTCCTTAACATATGTTGTCCTTTCAGTATGCTTAGGTTTTTTTCCTATAATTCCCTAGTGACACTCAAATGCTATATTTCCTTCATCTCTGCACTTGAAACATATTCCTCTAAATGGTCTTCTCTCAAATCTTCCTTCATTTTGATATGAATTGTGACTTCCTCCTGAACCATCAATTTTAGGGGTGCTATGGACTTATCTTTCACTCTTAGGGTTTTTCACCTAAAAGGAGAGAGATAGAACCCAAAAATTGAGGTGGTTCACTCAAAAGGAATGTATGATGTAATTATGACTAAATGCAGTGATCTAAATGCAACTAATGGCAAGAAATGATTGATTATGAATGTAAAATTGATGAAATATGCAATGTTTGAAAAGACAATGTGATATGAAGAAATGAACTAGAAACATAAACAAATGAAAACATAACTAAATGAGACTGAGCATAGTGCATCTAGAGATGAAATGATAATGTTGAAAGATTCTGGAATCTAAAAAAATCAATGTTAATGACTAGTGGGATTCATTCGCCACTAATTGAAAATCAATGCTTCTTCTAGTAAACTACCATGAAACTGGTTTCTGACTGTTGGGAACAGAATTATGATGAAATTAAATTTTCCAACCTATAGGTGGAACTCATTTTCCACTGATGGTGAATCAATCCTCCTCCAAAATTCTACAAATTCAGGGGTCAAGTTTGTGGGCCCAGGTCTGCACTTTTCTGCTTGTCAGGTTGACGAAGTCAAATTGGTAGAAAATGGTCTGAATGTTGTCTCCAAGCTTGAATTAGGGTTTAGTTGACTTGAATCACTTTAATGACTCCTTGACCACTTTCCACCACATATTTCTTTGAAAAATCTACCTACAAGACCTACAAACACACATGTAAAGAGCGAAAAAATGGTTAAGGGTTAGAGTAGAGGGATTTTCCTT
>VDFB02071770.1:0-13833 GCA_007258455.2 Sequoia sempervirens
AGGACGTCATTCCTTGTCCCTCTGACAGGGCGATGTCGGTAGGAGGTTCTCTTATCGATGGGACTACATTTGTTGTCCCTCCAATAGCCTGATAGGACATCAAGACTATCAATGAACAACATTGAGAGGACTTGGGAAGATTGGCAAGACATGGAAGCAAGTTCCCCCGACAGGAGGACAAGATATATATCGTGGGGACATTGAGATTTAGTGTAGACATGATATCTTGTCACAACGATAGGCTGATGGCAGTGATTGGTGGAAGGGAAAGTGGATGAGAAATCGTCGAGCAAACCAAACGGTGACACATAGCAAAAGGATAGTCATTGATTACACATCTTTGTTGGGAATCAATGTAAGGCTATTGGTCAAACAATTTCCAAGGCTTGTGCTCACTAGTCATTGGACGATGAACGGTACTATGACAAGGATAATTCTTATGAGGTTGGGTTGACATGCAAGAAAGGAATTCTATATAGGAGATAGCTCGAGAGGAAAAAGTGGTAACGGAGTAGCTCACAGTGCGATAGTGGAGCTCAAGATAAAACTCAAATCTGCCAGTCGATAGATGTATGTACGAAGTTTCCCATGAGATGGCATGTAACTCTGTAATGTCAGTCCAATAATAAAGATCATTTTTTTTGTGCAAATCTAGTTGTTTTATGTTTTTCTAACGTGCAAGGGGAGTACCCTTCATTAAGAAGACCCTACATCATTAATGAATTAAGAAGCACACATACCTACACAAAGGATGGAAGAAATTGAAAAGATACTTAGATTACAAAATTTGAAGAAGCACTAGGAACATACAATATGAAGAATACTTGGTAAAGTGAAAAGAAAAACCACTTGGAGATTCTACTTGGACATTCAAAGTATACTTAACCCATACACTTTAAAAAAATGAAATATCTCATATTTCAATTAGCCAAAGTGTCTCAAGATGTAAAAGCAATCTTGCATCAACCAAAAAAGTTATTATAATATTTGTTTGTTTGTTATTATTTTATTGATAACATAATGAGGCACCACAAATCACCACATTATTATTTCAAGATTCAGTGCCTTAATAAGTTGCAACAAGGAAAATTAAATCATAAAAACACCACAAGTCACTATAGTTGATTGTCTTTAGTTGCAATTAGAATAATAGATTGTATTATGCATCTAGAACTTCCTATATGATTTCCATGTATTATTGGTCATTGCACATATGTTGTTCACAAAATAAATATGAAGCTTATACAAAGTCTTTATTATATAATTATAAGTCAATCGATCAATGCCCAAGCATTTTTAACTTGCAATTATTCTTAATGTTACCTACTTTATAATAGATACTAACAAAAGTTATATATAGGATTGCGTTAAATTTAAAGAATCCTTGTTCATTAGGGATAATAACACATGTAACCTATGAATCTTCACACTATGCTATGGTGGTGCACCAACTATCAAGGTAAATTGTTGCGTAAAATAATTACTTTTGGGGTCAATGGTATTTGTCATGTTAATTTGAAAATATGGTTCATAATATCAACCATTGCATTATGTTTTATATAAGAGAGTCTAACATAACTTGAGGACAAACCAAATAGATCAAGATAGAGGATGAAGGACAGAAATTAGACAAAGTGAAGGAGCTTGAGAATAAGAGTTTTATTGTAGTTAAGAAGAAAGAAATATATTTAGTCAGATCATATGATATATGTAGACACTTATAATTGTCCTGAATGATACTATACACTTCAACATGGTCACTAACGTCATTTCGTCCAAAGATTCATCTCTTTCAATTGTTTAATTAAATAATCCTAGTTATTTAATTGAATGCATCATTTTCATCTATTAATATAATTAATGTTATTAGGTTAATTCCCCCCTTCCACACTAACATTTCATTCAGTTTAATTGAATAATGCAAATTATTTAATTTAAACCCCCCATTAGATCTCCTCTCATTTAATTAAATAATCTAAATCATTTAATCAAATGTCACTTTGCCCTTTCTCATTAAATAAATCAATTATTTAATGGTGATCCTAAAATTTCTCAAATTCCACAATTAAAACTTTGTTTTAATTAACTAATTACTAATTTTCCTCACCCGACATAGTGGCACTGTACTGAGCTTTGAAGTTGTTGGCTGTTTGATCATTGTGAGTCATTGATTGATTCTTTGATCCATGTGATCTTTGATTCTCATCCATTGATGAGAATCCTTGATCCATGTCTTCACCCTTGATTCCATCTTGACTATTGATTGATCCATTTGATCTTAACCCTTGATTCACCATTTTCTCCTATAAATATCTCACATTTTGGAGAGAAATGGATCCATTTTCATAAAAGGAAAGTTATGCTACATGTTTGAATACTATTTTTATTCATCCTTGCATCCATTATCAATATTTTTCATATTTTTTTCCATCCTTAGCATAGTTTCATCCATTTTATCTTAAGCTTTCATCAATGGAGTTCAATGAGACACTCGTATTATTGAAGAGATTGGGAAAGGGTCATCATTCCACATCTATATGACACCAATCCCCCAATGGGATAAGGTTTGGAGTTCTAGATTAGGATTTTTTTTTATGCTTTCATGGTATATTTCATGCTTAGTTTAATGATTGCTCATTTTTGAAGCTTTCAAACATCTCAT
Source organism: Sequoia sempervirens (assembly GCA_007258455.2). Lineage (NCBI taxonomy): Eukaryota > Viridiplantae > Streptophyta > Pinopsida > Cupressales > Cupressaceae > Sequoia > Sequoia sempervirens. The sequence goes on from VDFB02071770.1 coordinate 2,663, forward strand.
TGGGATTGTGGCTTAGGTAGTTAAATATGGTTTAAATTCATATGGATATGGTGTATTTAGCTAATACTATGATTACAATCACATTTTGGTGCTAGAAGGAGAGATTTACTAACTTTATCTAATGAATTTCTCTTAAGTTTCCATGAGTTGCAGGTTCCAGAGAAATAGTGATGCTTTTGATGGCTACAACGATGCTAAAGAGATGCATCAAAATATAGTGATGCATTTGATTCAGCTATAGTGATGTTACAGAGACGCATCAACATCAACATATAGCGACACATTTTATTTAGATATAACAACGCATTTAAACTACAATGACGTCTTTTAAATATAGTGACGCACTTATCTTTTTTACTAATATCGTGATTTTGAATATGGCAATGTGGTCCATATAGCAACACTATTGATGTCACTATTTTTGTGCAAAGCAAAGCTATCAGATTTCACCAAAGTGATGCACTATGCATTTAGTGACGCATTTGACAACTACAACATGTTTGAATATAGCGATGCTTTTTACTGGTAAAAAAATAGAGTCAATTTTCATGTGTGCTTTAAATTTTTAGTTTCATATACTCTTTGACCTTTTACTAACATCTGGTTTTTTTTTAGGCTAACTAATTTTGTAGATTTTTTACCCCAACTTGTAGAGGTCATAACTTTCTACTCAATGCTTGAAATTCAAATTCATTTGCACCGTTGGAAAGGTCTCCAAGAGTACTAACTCAATCCCTAAAAATTGTGCCTATGATAGCCATTTTTTATGGAATTGGCATGAAGTTCAAATCCCTCCCCAAAGAAGGCAACCCTCCATCAATTCGAACAAAAAAATAATGAAAAATGGAAATTTTGGTTTTTCTTAGTTCCAATTATTGTAAAAGTGTTTTGAAACTAAGGGGATGCTATAACCCCTCATAGTTTGCTTTATTTCATGTTTTAGGACTACTAAATGTCTATTGGGTTTTAAAACTTACAAATCTTAAGACAACTAGCTTTCAATTGGGCTTTAAATTCACAAGTGTTTTAAGTCTTTTCAAAGTTGGTTAGAATTGAACAAAACAAACAAACACTTCCATTAGTGCTTAAAATGAAGTCATTTTGAAATATGGGTTAAAATGAATGAGTGTTTCATGTGCTTGCTTTGCTTGTGTATACTTGTAGTGTGTATCCACTCCCCTTACGCTTTGTGCAATCTTGGGGAAGAGAAACACTCAAGTGTACTTTTATTTTTTTTAGTCACCCTAAGAACTTGCTACATATCCTCTCTTTGTGCTTCATGTGATCTTGGGTGAAGAGAAATAGCATTTTTCTTATTATGAGAGGGGCCTACTAATGAGATACATCCCACAATGGAGAACTCATCTAAGTGAATCTCAATCAAAGCACATTTACTGGTGGGCTACATAAAGGTTGCGAACTTGAAAAATAGTAGCTTCAATCTATGGTGATAACATGTTGCACCTAATCCAACTCTGGACATATGGATGTGAGATGGTTTAGTAACAAATCGCCTCCCAGTGACACGGATATGTTGATATACATCTGATTGTTTATAAATTTATTTGTCCCTTCTCTAAATACTTGGTGGCCAACCTTTGTCTTTAAAGTGTTCTTTCTAAGTAGTCACATTAAATTGCAAAGAGATTACAGAAGGATGCTTATTGCTTCTCGTTTAAACATAAAGCTTAGAATGGACTCTTTGATTTTGTTTCCTCCATGAAGTTGCATGTATTTAGCGAGAGACAGTACGCATGTTTTATGGTGTGTTGATGTCGTGAGTGCGGCCTTGTAAACTAATCCACATTACCGTTTTATCATACTAGCGTGACAATTGAAAGATGATGGATTATATGTTTTGGTTAGAGGCAGAGCGTGGGCAGCTTTGTTATTCTTAATTCTTTGCAAATTTTTCTATTATTAACATGTTTGTGGATCTGGGGTGACCCGTTTGATGGATAATATGTATTATCTAAAATCTGATTTTTATGCGTATACCTCGATTTGGGTGGAAGTTAAAGTCCGTGAACTAATTTTTTGTTCATCAGTATTTGGAGACTGACTTGGTGAATATGGTGTGTTGCGAATATTTGAGGAGTTATTGTTTAAGTATTTTTGTATTTGAACATTTTGGTTTGGGTCCTCACTATGTTGTGGCCGACTCTTGTGGATACACATTGAATATTATGGATGATTTGAGCCGACTGTTTGTGAATATTTTCTTATTTTGTTGAAGTTGACATGTAGCGATTGAATTATTGTTGGTGGATATATATAAGTGATCGATTATATCATTTTGGTGTGTGTTCAATGTGATTTGATGTATGTTACGACTGTCAGAAGGTCAATAGAGTGATTATGCACAGTTTCACTTGTACATTAAGGATTTTTGGTGCGAATTGAAGTAGAACAGAGCAAAAGAGCATAATCAGTCAAAAGGTCCTGAATTCAATTGTTGAGCCCAACCGGAACTGTAATCAGGAATTGGAAAATGCTACTTTATCAATTCAAACTCTTTGGAAGTATTCCAAACTTTTGTAAGGCAGTAAGCCTTTCAATTTTTGAGCAGTGAGCTCTAGGCAGTGTGCCTGAATTCAAGTGCATTCTCATCTTGTAATCTTTTCTTTTGAGTGTACTCAGAACAATATTGTGGATTAACCTCCACCGTAGTTTTTCCCCTAACAAGGTTTCCATGTAAAAAATCCTTGTGTTATGGTGTTGTGGTTATTTGTCTTATGTGCATGCATTTTTATTTTGGTTGAATGTTATCATCACTTTAATGATCAAATTAATAAAGTTAAAAATTTCACAACATTGATTCACCCCCCCTCTCAGTGTTGCTTGATTCTAACAAAATCATCCCTTCAGGGCATGAGGTAATCCTACCAAGAAGAACATACCCACTTGACCTAGGATTTTTATTGCTTATTCAGTTAGTTTGACACATTGTTTGGTTTCAAAACAACTTAAACAAACATCAACATGTTCATCAAATTTCAAACCCTTTGGTCTTAGTGTGAATACCTTTTAAAAGTCCTATATTGTTGCTTGTCCCTAAGGATTTTATCTTTATAGGCTTCTAAATATTTGGACTTATATCTTAATTCACACTTTCCAAAGTTAACATAGAGAACTATGGCCTTAGCTTCTTGATTTTCACATATTTGGACTTTGTCGAATGAAGGTTGCTTAAACATAGACATTCTTAGTTTAAAATTAATTAATACTTTCTTGATGTGGTAATAAAGTAATCTCACTAAATTGAAGATTAAAACCAAATGAACACACCACACATTGGTCTTATTGTTGAAACACATTGACTCCCAAGTAACAAAGTGAAACAAGGAAAGTATTGCTAACATTACATCAAAGTGTCATTATCCAACAATTATTGGTCACAAGTTCTATTTTATGAAAACATGAGTTCTTAAGGTTTTATCACTTTAGACGTAAAGCATGTTTATCACCATCTTGGTTTTGTAAAACAAAGGTCCCTTTTAGGTTAACACATTTTGGGTCAAAAAATTTCATTCATCTTCACACATTTGGCATTCCACTTCAAAAAAGAATTTAGAAACTTTTGGGCACATCAACACATTAAACTTAGGCTATCATCAAATTGATCCGCTAACTTAGTTATTTTGTGTGTGAAATGAATCCTTTTCCATATACTTAGTTGAGTTAGTCATCACACTTTTGAACTAGTTTCTTAAAGGTCACAAGTCTACCTTTAGATTTACAAGTTCATTAACACCTTTTATCCAAGACATCAAAACATCAAACCTTTAGGTCTAAAAATGTTGTCCAAAAGTCTAGAAAGTTCATCCCACATATCATTCACCCTTTTTCATCATCCACTCACATCATTGGTCCAAAAAAATTTAGAGGGTCCCTTTTACCAAAATTTGAGTCAACTAGAGAGTTTCAACACTATAAATCTCAACACACCTCTCCCATAGTTGAACCACAATTTATGGTTACAGCAAGATCACCACACAAGAGAAACATGGAGCAAACCAAAAATACATCTAGCACAAGTGATACTATCCAACAAGAATTTGATCCAAGGAGTCACTCTAACCCCTCATAACAACCACAAAATCCATTAGACAAAGGGTATGAGTTAGAAGATGTCACAAAGAACCCCCATGAGCTCACTAAGGAATAACTTATTGAATATCAACAAAATTCTAAGGCAAGCCACATTATTAACACTTTGGTGAAAAAGAACCCTACCCAATACATGTTAGCTCTAGCAAAAGAAGGGGCTAAACTCCCTTCTACATTTTACTTTGACACAATTAGGGAACAAACCTTAGAGAATGTAGCTTCAATTCCCCCAACTTTTGTCGCATAGCCCTTGGCACAAGGATTGACTCAATCTATAAATCAACCTACTCCATCTCTTGTGCCAAGTCAAACATCAACTCCTAGTCTTGCAACTAGGATTACAACAAACCTTGGTCTCACACCTAATGTAGAAGGCAACACACTTTTGGGTACTCAAAACACGAACCTTCCCCAAAGCACAAATCAGACACCAACCTTTGGTGCTCCATCCCATTCTTCCACCACCATTCCAGAACATCCTCTACATCCATACAAACCACTTACATTTCATAACACCACGATGGCCTTGACATTTCGAGTGCAACCATCTTCTTCCATCCCCACCACAAGTACCCAAAGTGTGCCCAACATTACACAAGGTACTGTGAACCAAGTACCTCAAGAAGAACAAGGGAAGAGTTAACACCCTCACTGGAGTCAACCCTTAACATAACAGGATATCTTCATCCAACCACCCAATTGGCCCATCAAATCCATTGGTTCACAAAACACATCAACCCCATCTGTCATGAGATCTAAATCCAAAGCAACACAATGATCACAAATCCTATCAAACAAGGGTAATACCTTGGCCCCAAATCAAACATAACAAGGGAACCCAAAACACATGATCAAGGGGAACCCTTCCAATCTAAACTAAATCAGAAAAATGTGTCATTGATATTGCACCACCAATGATGCATAGAATTCCTTACTATGAATCACTTAACAATTGTTAGATTCACCAGGATACAGATTTAATTTAAGATCGAAACTGATGATGCTTGTGAATTGAGCAAATAAACACATAAAACATTGGAACGTAAAGAAACTGATAGAATCATGCACCAAAAAGAGAGAGACAACGATTTGATTACGGAGTTCACCAGTTTTTGGCTACGTCTCCGGATCCGCAAAATAGCGTGATCAATGCCATTACTATGATGCAACTGCTTTTACATCACCATGGTCTTTCACTGAGTTACAATCCGCTTCCCACTGAAACACTGTCTTGACAAGAACTTTCTAGCACCCTGCCCAGTCCTTCTGTCAGCTTTACAATGCTTTCAGACAATGAAACTGCAACTCTCTCTCTCTCAACAAGAGTACATAGGCATCAAGCCTTTACAAATGACTCAAAAAGTCATGAACATGCTCCACTAAATTCCTATCTCTCCACAAGAGACCATTTAGCTTGCTTACAAGAGAAAACTCTCACTTTCCCAAATCCCTTTACTAAGAGCAACAAAAAACTCTCTAAGAGCTAAGGAATGAGAATACACTCTTCTCCTACTTTTACAAGGAATTTCCCCAAGGAAAAGACTCAACACTCTTCAAGTCTCCTAAACCTTGAATACTAAATCCCCTGAATTTTGAATTTCTGAGTGTGAAACACCTCTCACATACCTCCCTTTTATACATGAAGTTGGCTAAAAATGCCCAAAACCACCTTATTTAATGCAATAACAAAATAACCCCTTTATCTTACGCCTACAACCTCCCTATAACTCCCTTTGTTTTTTTTACATTCTAACTTATTTGATTAGAAGGTTGGCTTTTACAAAATTAGCCTATTTGTTTGGCGGTTAACAACCTTCAACAAAATGTAAGGGGCTCAATTTATTTACACAAAATTTTGAGAATTTGGCCCTCTGGAATTCGGTTGGCATTTTGGTACCCGCGCATGATTGGGGGTTCCAACTACCGTGGGCATTTTATCCTAAAATTGTAATTTGTTATACAACAAAATCAACTCCACTATTCAATGAAGCCAGTAGCTTCTTGATTGTGAATGGAAGGTTATTTGCAAAAGGTTAGAGTTCAAACCTCTTAACCATTTTTTAACCAATAAAACAAGCTGACCACCGCCATGGAAGAGAATGTGAAGACGCGTGTTTGTGACCCACTTGATTGCGGCGTGGCGGAAGTTGATTCACGCCCGCTCACCGCGTCGCACCGCGTGCACCTTTAGCTTCTCACGCCGCGTCGCCATTTGGAGGTGGGTTTGTGCTTGGCCCGGACTACTAAATCGGTCACCACCTAGCGCCATGAAGGTGCATGTGAGATGCGGGTGCCACTTTGCACGACATCAGCTACCCGCGTCATCGTATGCGGAATATGCGGACTTGACCGCGTGTCAAGATCCAGATTGGCCCACAAAATGAGCCGTGCGGATTAGCGGCGTCATCGTAATACGGATCGCGACATCATCAACATGCAGGTCCACACCTCCAAGTCAACTTTGAAACTTTGACCCGGTAGTTTCTCCATCATACGAGCTCCGTTTTTGACGAAATGAACGTCGTCGGAATCGTCTCGACGAGCACTTCGATTTGACATCAATTTCGATGAATTTCGAGATGATCAATTTTTTCACTTCCTATCAGCCCCTGGTACCCTGTTTGACCGGACCTTTGACCAAGCATAACTTCCACCTACGATCTCCTTTTGATGCGATTCAAGTTGCGTCAGGATCGTGTCATCATGCTCTTCGATCTAAGACTACTTTCGGCTGATTCTGAGACTGTGAAATTTTGGCCGGTCTACGGATCCCACACAGGATCAACGGAAATGGAACCATCATCTTTACCATTGGTCCCCCAAGCCATGCAAAATCAAATGGGGCTCCAAACCTACATTCCTCCATCCCAATTGATAATTCTATAAGGAATGATAGCACAAAACAACCCCTAACCACTCACCACACAGCAACCATCTCAAAACAACCCACAACCCACTCATACCATGATCACTCAAAATCCATCTCACATACTCCAAAATCAAAACACTCCTACGTTGCAAGCACAACAAGATCAAGCTCAAGCTCTGCAATAGCATCAAGCTCAAGCACAACTTTTCCAACAAGCACAACAAGCCTATTAGCAGACATTGCAATAGAGACAAGCACAACAAGCTTAAGCTCAAGCTGAAGCTTTGCAATGACACGCTTATCAACAAGCATTTTAACAACAAGAAGCCCAAGCACAAACCTTGCAACAGCAGCAAGCTCAACAACAAGCCTTTATCATGCAAAAACAACAAGTTGTGATTGCATAGCAACAACAAGCCCAACAACAAGTGTTGCTAGCACAACAATACACCCAACAATAACACATGCTTTCACAACAATAGCAGGGTTTGTATTATAATCCCCAAAAAAATGTCATAAATCCAATTGCACAAGGAGCATATACACCACCACCTCTATCACCCTGACCTTCACAATACCAAACTCCACTCTACACACCATATAACACCCCATCGTATCAAAACCCCACTTACACTTTATCCACCATTCCACAGTATACCACATATGCTCCTCTACCAAATCCATGAGATGATGTGTCATCACAACTCAAGGAGATCATGCAACAGATCCATGACATTCAAATGGGGAAAAAAAAGAAGCCACATGCACAAAAATACTTATGTTTGTACCCCTTTGATAGGAACATCACAATGGTACCTTTCCCCCCCGGTTTTGAGGTCCCAAAGTTTGATAAATAAAAAGGGAAGGGAAATCCTATGGGTCACATAAAATAATTCCACATAATGTGTATGGAGGTTTCCTACAATGATTCCTACTTTATGTGCCTTTTCCCATGTAGTTTGGCAGGCCCAGCAATTGATTGGTTCTCACAATTGCCTTTGGGAATTCAAAACTTCCAATAGATAATCGATAATTTCATAGATCATTTCTCCTTCAATCTTTACATGGATGTAAGCTTAGAATATTTGTACACTCTAAAGAAAAAAAAGAGAATCCTTCACAAATTTCCTACAAAGATGGAGGAAAAGAGCTAGTAAGAGCAAGTGGTCCATCCCTGAAGAGCAACAAGTCAAAATCATCATTACTAATGTCGACATAGATTTATCATTTCAGTTAAAGATGAAATGTGTCATGTCTTATATGATGAGCTTATTTCTAGGGCCCTCAACATTGAGAGAGCCCTAATCGCACAAGGAAACACACAAGTGTATAAAGACAACCACCCATCCACTAGTTCTAATGACAAGCCCCGCTTTTGGGCCAAGAACAAGAATGTTACTAGTGATGGTGTTGTTGATGCAAAGGTGGTCTTAACTACTCCTAAGAAAGCAAACACCCAAACCATGAACACACAACAACCATCCACGCCACCACCAAACAATCAACAAATGATCACTCAACGTGGACCACAAAGAACAAATAGTTCTCCTCAACAACAATTCACTCTCTTGGGGGAACCTATAGAAGATGTGTTGAAGAACTTGATACGGTCTAATCTTATCACACTAAAAAATTTCTCAAACTATCAAGCACCACAAGTCAAACCTCCTAGCTATAAGGAAGATCATTTTTGTGAATTTCATCAATACAAAAGGTCATAATTCACCAAAAAAAAAGACTCAAACATCTAATAAAAAATATTATTGAACAAGGAGATATTGATGTTGATCAAAATTATAGAAATGAAAATTTGAAAATTTACACAAACCCTATGCCTAATCATGAAAAAAAAAGATTCAGGAAAGGCATCAACTGAACAAATAATGTAAACCATACCCATTATACCATATTGGGACACATTCATGTTATTCATTCATCACAACATTTGGAATCAGACACGTATCAAGATACTATTTTTAAATGAAGTCCAAACCAATCAATGGTGTCTAACAATATTTCATACCATAATGACATCAAGTATGTATCAAACTATGATATCTAGCCCACATAACACTCCATGATTGGGCACATTGAAGTAGTCCCAAACGAGCAAGAAATGTCCCTTATTGCACCCATACCCACGAAATGTTACGAAAAGTATTTTACCGATGATATATCATCCACCCAAGGATCATGTCAAGAGGAGGCTCTTAAGGATAATGAAAGTTGCTCTAAATCAAGTCAGGATCAAGAACCCCTATCCCTAGAGTTTCATCAAGAGCTGAGGGACATCTTCCAATCCATCTTAAACTCCAAAGATATCCTCAATATCACCCCTGAGATTTTTCTTTCTGGTGGACATATAGACGTTCTTCATCCAAAACAAGAGTCTCCCACTCTTAATATTCCTACATAAGAGCAAGCAACGGTCGATATTCTTGATTCGTACAATTATTGAGCATCATGATCAACATCTTCTGAATAAGCACCAACATTTTTTGAAGCAATATCAACAGATAATGATGTCATAGAATCCGAGCAAACAATTCATATTCCTGAATAGCAAGAACCCATAGCAATGTCATGTGTTCATGACAAGTCATATTCAATAGCTATGGATCATAGGATACATTATCAAAGAAAAGGATTAGGTATTGTTAATACCTTCACAATGCATGGGGCATTATTTTTTAAAGAAAACATCAACATATAGGGCACGAAGAATCCTTATGAAAATATTTTCAACACTACAACTAGTCGTATCATGGATCGTCATCCACCCATCATCTCATAGACAAACTAGTACCAACGTAAAAAGAAATATTTCTATCAAAGCAAGGAGAAGATCATCAAAGAAAATGAAGCAATAAAGAAAAAGGGACAAAGCAAATACAAATGGATACCAAAGCAAAATAAAGAAAATCATCCCTCCAAAACTCCATTAGTCAAAGAAACTATGGGGAAAAATCAAAAAAGGAAATGTATCCATCAAAAGAATCCTCAAATACAAAAGCAGACTTCTCAAGCAAGGAACGAAGTGTATCCAATGGTTGGTCCTAATTCCACAAAAACCTCCATTCCCACCCATCATTGCTCATCTTCCCAAGTTTTCAGAGCTTAACCGGGACTGATTTCTGCACTTTGAAGGTGCACTTCACCAGTTCACTTTTGGCAGTGAGCCATACCCTTTTTGTATCTTGGTTGTAAGCCATCTGTTGTATTCAAGTTGTGTTCCTTTCAAGGACAGTGTGTCCTAGCAGTAAGCCCTATAATATCTTATGACCGTTTATAGTATATTGTGAGCTAATCCTCACCGTGGTTTTTCCCACCTTGGCTTTTTCACGTAAAAGTCTTGATGTCAATGTGTTATGATCTCTTTTGTGTTTTGGTTCACTATTGTAGCTAGATGTGGATTGTTAATTGGATGGTTAATAATTAATTTTGTTAGAAAAATACTAATTCACCCCCCCTCTCAATATTCGGTGTATTCAACAATTGGTATCAGAACTTCATCCTCTGAAAAATTCTTACAGCTTGACAAAGGTCCCAAAATTTGAACACATGGCTAACAAAAGCTATCTTGTTTCTCTGGAAGAAAACTCTACGTCTAAACAAATAAATTTTGCTCTTGAAGAATTCGATAAAAGTGAATATGAGAAGGAAAATCTGAAAGGAAACCTGAAAGAAGCAAGTGAATATATCCAGAAGCTAAGAGAGCAGATCAAAACATTCAAGGAAAGACATGGGGAAGTCAGTGATCAATTGAAAAAGGCTAATGAAGACATTGACGGACTGAAGGTGCAAGTAGAAGAGAAGAAGCGAATTAAGGAATGTCAAAAAGCTAAAATTCAAAATAAAATTGATGAATGCACAAAGCTTGAACAAGAAGTGGTAACCCTAAGAGCTAATCCGGTAAAAGAAAAATCTCATGAAGAAAGATTCTAAACTAGCTCTATAAGGCTTGATGAGTTGATCACTTCTCAGAAACCTACTAAGGATAAAGGTGGTCTATGAATTGAAGAAGGACAAAGCTCAAAGACAAAACCTATTTCTAGTAAAGTGGACAATCAAAAGAAGATTCAAGGAAACTTTCATCAAATCAAGAATCAAAGGAGCAATATCAGAAGGATTCCTTTTTGACAACCTAATGCTCAAAGGTATCCATCTTTTAATGGCTTTTGTTTCTCATGCA
>VDFB02071771.1:0-44040 GCA_007258455.2 Sequoia sempervirens
ATATATATATATATATTTGAAAGGGGGAGATAATTTGTAATGAAGAGGAGTGATGTTGAGAGCCCTTTGCCCTTGATGTCAAAGGAGAGCATTTTTGGAAGAGCTTGTTGCCATCAATGACAAAAGGGGAGATTGTTGGTAACATGAGAAGGATGATGTATGGATGGTGTATGGTGTTTTCATTGATGGAAACCCATTGTAGAAATGTAGAAGTGTTGGTCCAGAGAAGAATAAGTGTTTTGAAGAATTGGTTAAGTCCTAGTGTGCATTTTCAGTGTTATAGAGGAATAGTTTAATGGTCTGTGTTGTTGCACATTGCAACATAAGGTCATGTGGTTTTTATGTGTTGTTGGTATGTGTTGAAAGAGTCCATATCAAAAATTTTATGGTTGTATGTCTTCCATAACTGAAAATATTGATGATAGAGATGCTTAGTAAAGGTAGTATTGTAGGTGCAAATTACACATTGGAATGCTCTACATTCCACTACAAATGATTTTATGTTGTAAAATTTTGAGAAAGTGTTTGTGGATGTCATAAGTACATGCACTCCAAGTGGCAAGTGATTTGGTGGTCCACATGTTGAGTTATGGATGAACAATTGGTTCATTCAGTTGTTGCTTCACCAGTTTGTTGTGTGTTGTCAACCTAAGGGTTTTAAGGTCGTGCGGTATTAATTTATATATGGAGTGGATTCATGGGAGTGATTATAGGTCATGCTGGTCTATTTGGTGAATAACACTTTTTGGTTCCTTCCACAAGGCGTGTGTTATGGAGTTTTGAGCCAAAAGGTTAGGGTGTTATACTTTTCATCTAATTAGGCCAACCTAATTGATGACATGAGTGTTTATGGTAGATGTATGTATATATATACAAGGTTAATTCATTATGTGAAGTGTGTGAATTAGATGTGTGTGATGTAGAGTGAAGTGCAAAAGGTGATAGTGATGAAGTATGAAGTGTGTAAAGTTAATTTTTTGAGCTTAATTTGAACTATAGCTTTGGCATGTTGTAGATGGATTGTTAGTAGTTCAAAATCTCCACCAGTGAGCCATTCTTCTACTATCTTTTATATTTTGATAGTGAGTATTTTGGGAAGTGAGCCCTTAGTAGTGAACCATTCTTTTCGGGCAGTGATTCCTCCATTCTGTAATCCATTGTAACTAGTTATAATATATTGAGTTAATTCTCACCATGTTTTTTCCCTTCCAATGGTTTTTTGGAAGGTGTTGCCCTTCATCCCCTTGGTTGTTCAGTGCCAGTGCTCAAGATTCAAGACATGGCTTACCCACCTCTTTTGGATTCATTAAATATAGTGGTTGTATCAGGCATTAACAAATCAATATTTTGGTGCAATGACAACTGTATTTCCAACAATTGGTATTATAGCTTGGGTCATGTGTTTAATTCCTTGCTCACTTTGGGGGATTGTTGGAAGGTGTCACCCTTCATTCCCTTGATTATTCAGTGTTGGTGCTTGAGATTCGTGACATGGCTTAACCACCTCATGTGGATTCATTAACTCTAGTGTGTATATTGGGCATTAATAGATCGATCTTATGGTGTAATGAAAATCATGTTTCCAACATGATTTTCTATATAAATTTGGTGTTCTTGTGTTTACTGATGTGATGCATGCTTTATTTGTTCCTTTTCATTTCCACAAGTTTGATGAGATGATTTGAATGCATGTTTAAATTGATGAAGTTAATGAATTTTAGTGAATATTGATTGACCCCCCTCCCTCTTAGTATATCGAAACTTCAACAATTGTACAAACAACAAATAAGCTATGTCTAATAGATATGCATCCCAATGTGGTAGATTTGGAATGATGATTGTAATTACCTGCTACAAAATAAATATGGAAATTTCATGGATGAGTCAAAAATTGATTTACATGTAGTAACAAGTGATATAAGAGATGAGATATCAATGCAATTCATCAGACTACTTTGTTCATCCTCAAAGGCTAATGTCTCAGAAGATGTCTAAGTGAGGTTGCACAATGTTTCTGTATGTGTTGTAACTAGAGGATCAGGTAAGGAAACATGATGATTAAGAAGAATTTGATTCATTTCATCAATTTTATGATATCCACATTTGATTTTCCATTATGAGGAGGATTATGAAGAACACTCAAATGGAAGGGATTTATTATGAGAGACATGATCACATGAACCAAAAAATTTAGAATAAAAAATAGCAAGATTACCCACTTGATTATTTGATCGAGTCCCCCAATTTGGCACTTTCTAGTAGGAGTGATTTGTAACTAACCCAAAAAGGGGCATAAGTAGACACTTTGTAATATGAGTACAATAATATGCTATTTGGATTCATGGTGAAAAAAAAACATTTTCGAAAAATGGTACTGAAATTTGAGCTACCAAGAAGAAGTTATTATAGTGAAGTTTTCCACCTATTATGCAAAATAATTTCAAAGATTGCAAAAATTTGCACCAAAAAATCAAAAAATAGAGGAAAAAATAGGAGCAAATTTAAGCCCCCCTTGGACTGAAAAAGAATAGGGATTATTTACTTAGGACTAGGGGCTAAATTTTTTAGAAACTTGCCCCTTCCCTCATGAATATGAACTCTATTGCAATTAAGGGATGAATAGTACCATACAGTGCCCTCGCAAATTTGACGGCTTGCACAACTTATTTTGGCAACAATTTTGGGGGCTTTTGAATCATTGGATTTGGCAGAAACAAATCGCGACTTCCACGGATCTACTATGTGCCGATTTCCCACCCTTCCTGTGCAGATTTGGTGGGAATTTCCTCTTCCACACACTCTTAGATGCGCTGAACAGGTTTCTCAATTCTTAACACTCTTTCATGTGCTCTTTGACACGCTAATAGAGGTTTCTTGACTTGTTGAACATGGATTTCACTCCTTGATGACAGGGTAGGGATCAAACAACCTCACACACTTGCTTATGAAACAAATTACACCTTGATGCAATAAAATGCGACCTCAAATGCCACAAACCGCCAAATGAGTCAACCTCAAAGGTTAAATCTTGCCACCTGGGAGATGGATTCACGACCTACACACAAAGAATTCTCACATTGCAATAGAGGAAATTTGTGCCCTTCAAGAAGAGAATGTTGTTGCCCTCGACAAGTTCAGACATAGATCTAAGAAGATCAAATGTGGTTACTCTACCATAGAAAATTGGCCCTTTGACATTTTCATGGTCTTTTAGGTCTTTCTCTCATGATGCTTGGTCCATTTTGCTTTGATTTAATGTTGTAATGTGACTTAAGCATTCACATTAATTCTCAAAAATTCAAATATCGGCACCTTGTGAAGATGTTGTGAAGTGTTGTAAAACATTTCTACACTTTTCTAGACTCTTTTCATTACAATTCACCTAAAAATCACCCTTTCATCACTTATCAGGTCCTATTTTGAAGTGTTGTAAAGTCTTGTAACAAGATTTCATGCTTTTCAAGGCTTAATTCCACTATTTACACCTTTCTTACGCTTTACTTAACCCCTTTATGCACTCATAACGCTTAAATAATTGTATTTTTGAATGTAAACCCGAAAAACAACATTAAATGTGACTTAATTCCTGACACCCACTTTCAAGTCCAAGGTGGGACCCATTTTCCATGGGTAGTGAATGAGACCCTCTTAGCCCAAAATTAAAAATATTTCAAATTTTTTTTGATATTTTTATTCAAAATTACCTTATGTCAGTTTGTGATGAGGTATCATCAGGTTACTAAGGCACAAGCATGTGTAAATAAGTATTTTTCTCCTCATTTTACATCTCCTAATTCATTCAAGCAATCTCCTCATTCACTAAGAATTCAAATGACATTTGAGCACTTTGCATCATTCAATCAAACATCATCAAGTATTGTGGAGCAACCATTGACATATCTTCAAATTTCTTCAACAAGTTTGGTGAGTTTATGACACTTGCATGTTGTTCATTCATCTTTCTTTGTTCATTTCATTCCATTTCTTCATTAAGGGTTTGATTACCAAAGCGGGATTTGACCAAGGAAAATCCCTATAGCTGCAACTCCTTAACCATTTTACCCTTATGCATGTGTGTTTGTAGTCTTGTGTATGTAGATTTATCAAGCAATTAGGCGTTGAAAGGTGATCAATAAGTCAACAAAGGTTTCAAGTAAAATAAAACCTATTCTGCTTCTTGAGACAACCTATAGTCTATTTTCTACAAATTTGACTCTGAGAACCTGATAAGAAGACAAGCTCAAATCTAGTGCTACAAAATTGGTCACTCATTTCACAGAATTCTAGGAGAGGACTGATTCACCATTAGTGGCAAATGAGTCCCACCTTAAGGATGGAAAGTTAGATTTTGTCAGATTCTCGATCCCGGCCAAACTTGGGTATCAAATCAAGCTGAGAAGGTTGAAGGTGGAAATTAGTTGAAGGAAACTTTTATTTTATTCCTCTAAATGGCTATGAGGTGTTTTTCTTAAGCTTTAGACTTTTCTGTGATGGGTAAGGTGGTTTTGGGTTCACTACTACCTAAAAAAATTCTATGAACATCTTTTGGTGTGGAATACAATAATTGGTAGCGTGAACCTATAATTCATGTGATATAAAAGATCTATAAACTGTTAATCAAATGAAAGTGTGCATCTTTCTCACTCTATTACCCTATGATTGACCAACATAGGATTTGACATGCAAGAGACCTTAAAAGGAAAAAGAGTTTTACTAGGATTCAGAGAGTAGAACGAAAAAGCAATATATTAAATTAATATTTTTAATTAATGTACAGTAAAAGGAAAATAAACATAGGTATAAAAAATTCACAATTACATTTAAAAGAAGATGAAATTTAATGTCTAGTTTATTTTTTATAGGGTAGAGAGTAATATTTTCTTTTAACATAATCATAATTATAAATTACTCAAATTATATATTGAAATTAATATATTTGAGAATATGATTAAAATGAGTGGGAAAAGTATGAAAAATATTATTTTTTCTATATAGACAATAAAAGTGGTATATTGATAATAATACAATTTATTAGGAAGTTTATTATTTATATGACAATCTTTTGATGTCATGTAATGAAGATAATTCAAGATATCTAATATTTTTGTAATGATTATCTATTAGAAAATATATCCTGTAAAAGTAGGGCATATAAAAATATTGTAAAATACAAAGAAAATGCTTCCAGGTAGTGGGAGGAAGAAATATGATGCATAATATAAAAGGTGAAATGAAAGTAGGAGGAGAAACAAACATAGCATTAAAAAAAAACCTTAATTTGGTAAGGGAAATTTTATTGTAAAATGGCATGTTTGAGAAAGAAAATTTAATATGAAAAACTCAAAATTTCACAATGACATTTTCTAGGGATTTTTGGGTTTCTGATACTACCTTCATTAGGTCATATTCTTCATTAAACATAGGTTCTACTAAAATGAAAAATTTCAAAGAAAAAAGTGTGTTTTAAGATCTTATTGCTTAAAAATTTATGAAGATTACCTTGTCTACAAATCAATTTTGTCCCTTTGAGACAACTTAAGTGCATGATGCCAACTCAACATGAATTTTATAATTTTAGATTCCTAAACTATTAAGCCTAATCTAATCTTATCAGCCAATATTGATCTCTCCTATTAGAGAAATGGTGGTCAACATGATGATTACATGACCATAAAAATACTAGGAATAAACACTAATAATCACTTGTAATTGTATGACCTAGTTGGAGGTAAGGACATCTCATTTGAGCTATAAGGTGATATTGTTGATGTAATATAAAGGTATTGTGATGTAATGAAAATGGATTTAAGGTCCAAACCATCCCTTGTCCTATATCACAATGCAAATGGGACTAAAATTAATCTCAAACACCCACTAGGCTACCAATCTCAATAGAAGGGCCAAAATTGTGGATCTAGGTTTTAGTCCATTTTGGAAAAACCTGTGACTAATTTGATTTGCTATTGTTCAATTGATTTAATTTGATAGTGTAAATATGTAGTTATATTAACAAAAAAAATATAGTTAACTCTTATGATTTCATAAAAGCATGGAGTTAAAAGAAAAGAAAAATGTTTAGAAGAGTACGATGGAGACATAGGGAAACCTAGAATATAGATCTAAGCTTGAAAAGGTTGGACAATGATTTTGGTCCCCTGGACATAGAAATAAAAAAAATAAAAATCATAATTCAAATCTCTATTAATCCTAGCCTACAGGTTCTCCTCTAGACCTAGTGTTGAAAGTTTAGTTGACACAATTAAATTCTACTTTCCCTAATTTATTGACTTGTAGGACTTGAATACTTTAATGAAAAACTATTTATTCCATCCTTTTACAATTCACTTAATATTCTTAATCTACACAAAAGGAAGAGGTTAAAATGTTGAGTTGTATAGGGATTGCCTAAGTCAAACAATGTTTTAGTATTTCTACCTCTATAATGGCTAAGATTATATGAAAGAAAGATTAACCTCAGTTGTGTAGATTCTAAATGATAAGAGAGTGACATTGATAATTGTTGAAACTCACTACTTAGATATATATTCCTTTATGCATTGAATTCATTGCACTCGTCAAATTCAAAGAGAAATTGATGTTTGATTTGATGTCCTTAAACTATTAATATCCACAAAATAAATCGACATGAAACACAAAAGAACTCACATGAAAATATGATGTGTTACTAACATGATTCTTGAATGAAATGAGGTTGCTATAATTTTTTTGATTCTGCTCTTGAGTACTCAATTGATCAATTTAAAATTCTATTATTGCTTCTCAAAATTGCTTGGATTTCAAATGATTAAAAAGACTTGTATTTATATGCAATTATTTAATTTCCCATAAGTTAATTATTGATAATTGATAAATGGTTTTGAATTTATAAATGTTAGAATACCAACAACATATTTGAATTGGGGAAAATATAGGTCAAATAGAGGTGCTAGCACCCTAATCTATAACTATTTTGTGGAATTAAGTATCGTTAAATAAAAAATAATTCCTTAATCCTAATTCAACTTCTAATTTTCTAAAGATCATTATAAAATAGGTAAATTAAAAGCATAATTAGATCTAATTACATAAAGGGTAGGTAATCCTAGCATGGAAGTCTCAAGGGTGACAATTTTTTATGCTACATTCAACCTCTACTTCAATGAGAGTATGAACTTATGCTCATGGTCACACTAAAGTAAGGATAAGCCAAGATAGGCTATTTTATCTGAATGTTGAGGATATATGGGAACATCAAATTTAATGGATGTGATAGCCTCTAAGCTCAAGATCCTATTACAAAAAAATGTAAGGACAAAGGAACACAAGCATATGAGGTGCAATGCAACATGAAAAACATGAAGTATACATAATGAAAACAAAAGCCTAACATAATGCAAACATATAAAACACAATGCAAACACAATGTAAACATAATGCAAACATGCAAAAGGGGTATGATAATCATGGACTAGAAATATTTGCATAATTCTTAGTAGGATCCATACCCACGATGTTGACAAATTATAGGAAAACCGTGTCTAATATCTACAAAGTGACCCATGAACAAAAGTATCATAAGCTTGTCATAACCCAATTTTATTGCATATTTATTATAATATGGTAAATTGAATTATTGATGAAATTGAATATATATTAAATGGAAATTTTAGAATTTTTGAAAATAGATTGAAAGAAATTGACACATGTTGACTATGCGATCTTTTGAAAATATCTTATATGTTATCAGGAATTGAATGTTACTGATGAATTTTGCAAGTGTGCGCAAATGTATGGTGACAAGTTGAATGACAAGAAGATGGTTGAAGTAGGATTGCTTAGCCAAATTGAATCTACCTACACACACCACAAATGGCATGATGACTTGCGTTTGAACTATTTTTCATATATAGGGTATGTGCAGGATCATCATGGAAAAAATAGGACCTTAGGTGGCAAAAACTTTAGAAAAACCAAAGTTAGGCAACTTGATGTAAGAATTTGAATAAGTTATCTATATTATTTCAAAAATATGTAAGAATAGAATCTGTAGAATATTGAATGTAGTTTCTAAATTACTAGGTTTATTTAAAAATAAATAAAATCTATTTGGTGAAAATTTGAAATTTCAATGCAAAAGAGTAATTTAAATTTTAGGGAAAATATGCAGGTGTCCGTGTCCTAATTCACCCAAACCACAATAAAATGATAATATTTTTAAAAGATGTTAGATATAAGAGTGACCTTATGTCCCAATGTGTGATGCATAATTTTGTAATTTTTCCCAAGTAAATAATAAATTTATGATTTTATTACAACTCTTTAAAAATATAAAAACTGTGATGCATGACCACCTTAACTCTGGTCAAACTTCATGAAATTCAAATTTTATTTTTCTAATCTTATAGTCTATGAAGCATAGAATGTGACGCATGTTTCAGATTCAAAAAATGTGATACTGTTTGAAAGTTATAGATGTTTTTCAATTATCCTATCAATCAGGACTTTAGTCATAATTCAAATAGAAAATGAATAATAATTATTTATTAAATTCAAAAGTAAAGAATAATTTATATTGGTGGAAATATGAGAATCTCCTCTTTAAAACCCTTTTGTTTTAACATCAATTTTGGGAAAAAAAGTCATCACTACATATTCCCTACACATACCCACCATATCACACTTTTGGCCCATCATGATCCTATACATACCCTATAGAAAATGTAATTAAATGATTTGAATTATTTCAGTGATTGAAAATGAATGGATTGTAGATTAAATTATATAACTAAACTCCATGTTTTGAAGAAAACAAAAGTTCATATTTTAAAGTATGATTAAAAAAGTTAAGAGTTTCATTATGTGAAAATTTTATATGGATGCTCAAAGTGAAATAAAGTTCTTATTTAATTTAGTGATAGCATATGGAACTCATAAACTCTTTCAAGCAAGCAATCTATACATACATACATACATACATACATACATATATATATGTACATGCATGTATATATATAAATGTGAATATATATATATATATATATATATATAGATAAAATGAAGAAAAAATATAGTAAATGTGACTAAATGCCACATAAATACATACATACATACATATATATATATATGTAAGTATGTACTTATATACATATACATATTGATATTCTTTTGAAATTGAATTCGATCAAACATTATGCTAATATTTTAATCAAGATAGTAGCCGACAACTATGGCAATAATGCCATAGTGGTAATGCCCCAACAACAAGCCAAAAACATTGTTTCCATTTTGAATTCACAACCTTGGAAAAGCACAATGAATTGAATCAAGTTGCTTGAAGGTAAAAAGAAAGGAAGAGCTTGTGGAAGTGGAAATATCAAAGGAAAGGTTTACAAAAGCTTGACTAATAATCTAAAATGATTTATTTTAGAAATTAGCTTGATTTTTATTATCATTTCCTCAACATGATAGTAGTATTCTTTCATTCTATTGAATGATTCATTAGTGTAGTAAAATGTAATTTTTTGTTTGAGTTGCTATAGGTTTGAGCTAAGTATTGTGTTGATGTCAATCACCCTTTTTGGGTTGCATGACCATCGCCATGTCTTGCATGAGTATTATCTAAGTTAGAGCCTTATCATCTAGCTCACAGAGCTAGTTCGATGCTTAAATCCATCAAACATGCGGCTGTTACTTAAACTTACACAATGGTTCTAGCCATATAATGCTTATCATAATTTCTTTTTGATCAACTTTGTATTTATGTATGCTTAATCTTTTAGAGGATTGATTATTGATCCTATGGGAAGGGTATAATACCTCGTGTTTTCTTCTCAAATATATAGATTTCCCTTTATCAGTTGGGTCGATAATGATAATGGGAATAAAAAATGATTGAGAATGTGTCATATGTATTATAATGTCATAATGGTTCAGTAGGAATGGTAGGGAAATATTAGTTTAAGATTCATTAAACCCAAGTAGGGTTTGAACTATACGATCAACAAGGTGTTTCTATGGAATTATTATGGATATGTATATTCATTTCAATTATGAGTGATATAACACTAGCATTCCTTTAAGGGAAGGCATGTATATGACTCTTGTTTCTCAGAAAGAAATGCATCAGTCCTATAAGAAATAGTCAATTCTAGAGAGATCAATTAATGCTTTTTTTGTAACCTTGAAAAGGAATGAGTTTTTCTTAGAACCCCAAAAATTTTGAGTCTTGTCTCATAAATAAATTATTATTCAAGATTTATAATGATGAGCATGTTGATCTTAGAATCATTTCACTTATAAATAGTTGCACACTGAATTTCAGTAACGATAAGTGTTTGAAGATTTGAATAATGGGAATTTTCTTTTCATGTATGAAGTTGGACTAGCTTGATTTGTTAGTGCAATCTTATTGGCTTGCTTTGATATTGATAGATGAGTTAGCTGTAGATAATATTTGTTACTTGCAAAATAACATTGCCCATTATCTGTTCATTGTAACATAACCCTATCTATTAAAAATAGTGAAAATTAAATTGAAATTTTATCATTTTATATCTGAATAGCTTGAAACAGCATGGCACTATCATAAAAAATGAATTTTCTATTTGAAACAAATTTTTTTTTTTCCTAAATTGTAACTTTTTAGTTTGAAACAACATTGTAATGATGTAAAAAGTGAATATTTTGTTGCAAACAACATTGATTTGTTGTAAAATTATGTGTAACTGAAAATAGTCTTGTTCATTAAGCTATTTAGTTGGAAACAGTCTCGTTCATTAAACTACTTGGCTAGAACAACATTGATTAGTTGTAAAATATTAGCATTCTATATGAAACAACTTATTTGATAACTATTTATTAGGAAACAATACTGGATTTGTTCAAAATAGTGAATGTTCATATGTAAAAGACAATGTTGGAGTATCATAGTTTTGTAAGAATGCAAAAGAAGCAATAGTATGTGTGAAACTGTTAATATAGAATTGTTGTAGATTCTTTATTTTGACAAAAGAAACATCAAACGGAATATTATTTAATGATTGCAAACTAATTTAATGGTTTATTTCAGAATGTATGCACAACCCAATAACTTAAGTAGGGACATCTATGTGTATGCACATAGAATTTGTCTATGTACATACACATACTTGACCTTATTTTGTTATTTTAATTAATTCATTTTAAAATGTATAATGCTTATGTTGAAAATTAAACATGGGTCATGTGAATGATGTGGCTTATTGTTGAATTGCACTATTTGAATCATCTATAGATGATTTTTGTTTAGATGGGGGGTGAAGCCACAATAGTGGTTTACAATTCAAGTGAGGAAGGAAAACTAAAAAAATTACCCCAAAGCAAGAAAAGTGATTTTGGGGGTTAAATGCGAACCCTCTTGGTTCAAACAAACCCATTAGGGGTTTGCAGAACTAGGAGATAAGTGAACCCCTTTGAATTTGGCATAAAAAAACCCAAATGCATAGCAAAAGGGGTTTGAGTGGAACCCCTTGAAGGGTTAAGCTCAAACCCGGGGTTAGGATGAACCTATAGACACACAAAATATGCATATCGGTCAATCTAATGGTTTAATCAAATAATAACATCTCATCTCTCATAAATCATTCAACCTTTATCTTGCATCATCCATTTAATTAAATAAACCAGGACTTTATTTAATTAAGTCTCAAAACTCATATTTCTCCTTTTTAAATTTAAATAAATCAAGTATTTAAGTCATAAAGTCAAAATCATCTAATCATCATTAAGCTAACCTAATCACCCATCATCTCTAAGATAATGCCACTTGCACAAAATAAATCCAATTTATTGATTTATTAAATTCCTTATTTTCTTTCAAGATGGCATTTATGGGGGAATATTCCCTCAAGTTTGAATTCAAAACAAGTAGACATATACATCCAACAAGTCATTTATGAGGCTCTTACATGGCTCTTCTGATCCAAACTAGAGCCATTTATATCCACAAATTCAAATTTGAAATCTCCCTCTCTTGGGCACATTTCCCAAATCTTGCACACTCCTCAACCACTCACAAGATGACAAGTGTCTCCATCTCATTGGCTTGTTCTTTATCCCACATTCATCCATTTGGCCATTCTCTCATCAAAATAATCTATAAATGAAAGGCTTCATTCTTGATCAAATCCTACACAATCTCCACAATCTTAGCATTTCATCTACAATCATCATGCAAGGTCACTCTCTTCATTTGAGAATTGATTTTGTCCACACCATCTTCATATCATATTCATATCAATTTCATCATCAAGCTTAAGCAAGGGTTGGGAAAGGGCTATTTTCTACAATAGCACCAATCCACTATGAGATAAAGTTGATTCATGTTGTTTGTATGCTCATTTAGTTTTTCTTGTTGTTTTAATATCTTATTTAGCATATCTAACATGTTTCATTATTTCATAGGGATGTTGATTATTAGCTTGGTTTTAAAATGCTAACCATTTGCAAATTTTCACATCCACAAAATGGTGCTAGAAGGAGGGCTGAGAATTATTTGTTGTGCTATACTTTTGACAGTATCATCTTACTTCTAAATCTACTTCTTAAGTATAGTGAGGTTTCTGTTTTTGTTTTTTTTTTTTCAATAAATCTATGCGCATTATGAATCATTTGTAGCGCTGTCTTTTCTTTCTTCTAAGTACATTGGTTTTTAACTGCTCTTAAGGCATTGTGTTGACTTTGAATGCTTTGGTAGCACATTCATAAGCTGTTGCTAGCTACCACCGAGCCTCTATGACTGCAGATAGCTGTGATTGTTGCATTTTCTATGTGATCTAACTAGCATGTTTAAAATAAGATTTAAAGTAGTGATAGATATCGATTCAGCCCAAATAGACCATGTACCCTACAACTCTCAGAATTATATTTCACCAGCTGATTTACACTAAGATAAGATGAAAATGGAGTCATTGAGGATTTCTACGTGTAATGGCTAAAAATAGTCAATCTATGAAGAGTAGCGAAGGCATTTGTAATGGATGGTATGAAAGTAATAGCATATTCAATAAAGAAGCATTGTGTAGAAAAAGGAGAAAAGAGGGAGAAAAATACAATGGAGGTGGATGGAGAAAATTTAGGCCGCTCAGGTTAGATTGCTTTCGACCCAGTTTTGAAATACTTACAGTATGCAAACATTTTCACACAACCTGTCGATGCTACCAAATTTTGTATGCATAGTCTTCGTAGTAATTCCAACTATTGTATCAATTAGATCTGTTATTATTTACACCTGTATGATATCTGATTAAAAAATCGCGTCCCTGGTCTTTGCTTCTCGCATTTTGCTTGCGTGTTTACCAAGGCCCTTGTCTTTTAGAAATCCCTCGATTCTTGTAAGGGTAGATGTATGTTCTTGCCCTATTTTAAAAGCTCTGAGATCAACCCAAGCAGGAATGCAATTCATGGTATTCGATTTGGAATTTTCTTATAGGAATTTGTCTGAAAGCTATGAGGTCTTTTCAACATATCTCTTTTGTGCATATCCTACAATAATCATATTCCATGTAAGACATTTCCTTTGGTGTTTACACAAGCAATTCGTGTGCTATACTTTCCCAAATGGGCATGTGTGTTTATCAAGGCAATTGCAACCTACGTTTCTCTTAATTCTGCTATCTTTTATGCTTTTATGGATGTCCTGATTGTTTAGCACCACCTATCAATATCACTATTTGTTGTCTTTTTTTTTGTTTTTAGACTTTGGTGCCTTGCTGGTAAGAATTAACTTCGATCTACCTATCTTCAATCATTTTTTAATGCCTATTATGACATATGGAAGACCTTCACTATCCTTGGCGCCTAAAGGAAGGAATCATTTAATATCAATATGAAGCATATCTTTGGTGCGCATAACAGTCCCAAACATTTAATCTGACTGCTGTGCATGATGTCTAAGAGTCTAGGTCTGCACACCAGTGGAACAAAGGGCACTAATTCCAGAAAAGTTATGTACTGACAAATAGGGACATTGACTATCATAAGCCACCGGTTGATGCAATGGCTATGATTTGAAAGGAAATTAGTTGAGGCAGTAAACACACATCATTTACTCAATTCCGCAGTTCAAAATACTTCTTGCGCATTCATTTCACACACATTGTTGGTGTAGGCCAAAAGATGAATATTTCTTAGAGTCTTTTGAGGATAATGCAATTAGGCAGGTGTAGAATTGAATTCCTTGGCCTTTGCCCCATGATGGAATCATAAAAGGTCACACAAAATCTTACTCACTTACTGTTTTGTAGGGGAAATATGAGGCAATGTGTAAGGATCATGCTATACATCAAATTCTTTAGATATTTTTGTGTCAGATAATTTGATGCACCTAATTTGATTGAGTGCATTTTTTATTCTCTCTGCTATATACTTATTAGTTCCTGTCGGGAAAACTTATGCATCCATTCAATACAATTTTTTTTGTCTGACATTGACAGTCCTACCAATGGAAAACTTGAATTTTAAAGTTCACCACTAAATCTATATAGTCTATATTAAATTGTTTGGTTTTCAAAAAAATAAAATATGCTTTTATTTTTTTTCCTATTGGTTGGTTTTGTCAATCGTCATTGACAAAAATAAGAGTTTTAATTTTACAAAAAATTTAAAGCGTATTAATTACATGAATGACAGACTCACTATTCATTGACATCATAGTAACCTAACATTTATACGTGGAAATTTTGTAAAAGCTTCTGAAAACTGATTAAATAATAAAAATAATAAAAAAAGTCGGTGTTTTCTATGCTATGAAAACCTTACAGGCCAATTTACTGTTAGCAATAAATGTGAACAGTCAAATTTTTCTACCGAATTTAATTATTATGGTGACATCTTCCGAATTGACTGTGAAGAATAAATGTTAAAGTTAGATTGATCTACTCATATTAAATATAACACTTCAGTTCATTTCATCCGTTGCCAATTTTGTCAATGTTCAATAAATAAATTAGAGTACAATCAGAGTACAAGCATTTATTTTAGCATTGAGTGGGAGACAGAAAAAATTTGCATCGGAAAAGACATGGGCGCCATAAAATCTTTGACTATGTAAATAAATCTGGTAAAATCTTATCTTGTATTGATGGAATGAAGTAAATATTACACTTTCTGTCAGACAATAATTCAAGAGTACAATTTGGGCAACTCGTAAACTGCAAAAATGGGATGAAGATGTATTGCAAGGTCTCAAAATTGCGGTTCTGCAGACTGAAGAAGTTTTCCAAATTTTGGAGAGGGTGGACAACATTCTTGAACAGTAAATGTGCCATACTTTAGTGCCATTCTCAAAGTACTGAAGGCGTGCCATACTTTAGTGCCATTCTCAAAGTACTGAAGGCGCCATTCTGAAAGCACTAAAGAGCATTCTGACTGCTGGTTGTAAGCACTGACTGTAAGGTGTGTACTCTTCTACCTAATTCTGAAAGCACTGGTGCCATTCGTTGTCTGCAATTTTGTAGTGTCTTCTTTCTTTAGATCTGCAATTTTGTAGTGTCTTTTTTCTTTAGATCTACAAAACTGTTTATAGATTTTGCATTTAGTCATAGGGATCATATAAAATGAAACTTTAAAGAAAGTAATGTCCTTGTAGTATTCTAAATAAATTTTCTAGGAAACTAAACATATGTTTGATTTTTTGCAGAAAATCACACAGCAAATTACTGGTTACGGTGAAAGAGAAAATATATAACAAGTGGAACAAATTGTACGACATATCAGTTAAGGATGTATCAAATATTATTTTATTTGTCTCTCTATGTAACTTGTTCTAATTATCTTGCCGAATCAAAGATTTATTTTCATAATTTACAGCTTGAGCAATTCAGTCGAGCAGTTACGCTTCAAAGCTGTCCAAACATAGGACAGATGTATTATAAATCGTTTCTTTGTTGATAGATAGGTATCTATCACTTTTACACTAATACTATGTCGACCTTGTTATACGTTTCCTGTTTTTCACAAAATGAACTTTGGTAGGTGTTAATATCTTCATTGGTAAGGGATTATTCTTTTGTCTCTACTAATAGTTTAAGTTTGTATTGTCTTATTTTGTTTGATTTCTAATGTGAGATGTTTGCTAATGCAAGAAGTTTGATGCAACTTTACAGGTTTACAAGTTTGGAGGAGCAGTTAAGATTCAAAGGGTAGAAGGCATATAATATACAGATTATAAGTCTGTGCTGTTTCAATAAATAGGTAAGTCTGCAAGACTTTGCATTCATATTTAAAGAAGAGTGTGTATGCGCTATAGTTAAGCCTGAACTGCCTGGTCAATGAGTTGCATTAAGTTAAAATAACAAAGTGGTCCCACTCAACTTGTTTGGCAAAGATGTTTTGTCATAAGTGTAAAGAATAAATATTCTAAGTCAGGTGCATGTGCCGATTTCTTCAGCCATACGCTGACATAAATGGCTCTAATTGGTTTTAACAAAGGAAACTTTATAGAGTCTTAGGGCCCATTAACATTCCTTTCATCTTAATAATAAAGTTTCATTAACCTTCTAGGACCACCGCTATCATAACAGCCTTGTAGCTATCTTCTAATTATTTTTCTCTTTTGCTAAAATGCATAGTTTTCTCAGAATATGGCTTGGCAATGTTACTTACAGGTAAATAGGCCCTCCTCTTAATAGGGATTTAAGATATCCATCTAAGATTATACATATATTTCTAGTGATGGCTGGTATAATGACCCCAATTGTCAGCTTCCAACAGATAAAGCTTCATAAAAGTAGATTTGGAACTAATGGGTTACTTAACGAGTATCATAAAGTGACTAAACATAATTCTGTAGGCTACTTTATTTAGAAGAATTGTCCATCTTCTTGACTGCTGTAAAATGTAGTGGAATCTACCACTAAATTCTATGTTAGTACAACTAACCAGTGAGAAAGCCTTGTTGTTTGATGACGAGATTCAAAAAATTCTCTTAGCAATGCAAGAGAGGATATGGGGGATTCATTTCTGAACTGTGCTTTTCGGATTGCCTTCATGTGCATCTAGGGCCAGAAAGAGCCAAAATTTCTTCGTACATAGCTTCAGGTGACCATTTACTCGAACTGCTTTGTAGTTACCATTCATTTACTCTAACTGCTTTGTAGTTACCATTTACTCAAACACTACATTGGCACTATCATCAACTGAGTGTTGCCATTTCTTTTTATTGGGTTATCCTTGGTGTCAATGACAGGTGCTTCATCTAGTTCTTCATCACTGCCCAGTACGGGCAGTTGTTCAATAAGCCGCGAGTAAAGTAAATTACTAAATCACACAAGAGTCAAATGAAACAGAGTAGAATACCCAGGGGACCAATAATATTGCCAAAAACAAAGCTAACATTGTACCATTGTAGCCATATTTGTAGAAAAAAGAATGTAGCATGATAAGTGAAGAAAAACATGTTCTAGAATGTATAAGCAAAAAAAGAGCAGATATTTAGTATGGATGATACAGCTAGAACAGGAAACTGTGATGCTTAAATTAATTTAATTTGTCTTTTATAACTCGACTGAATAATATTGAGAGGAAGTTATAGTCCCAATATGAACAAGAAAGTTTCATCTTTGTATTTCCCTATATCCATAGAAACAAATCTTTTACAAATTTGTAGAAACTAGCTTTCAAATTACAAAATTGATAAATCCATATTGCTAGTGCTTTTAGACAGCTGTGATAAATCCAAGCATATAACCATCACTCATAAGAAAATAACTACCATAAAGATATATCATATTCAAATTCATTGTATACAAAAATCAATATCATTTCAATTCTATTAATTGAGAGTCCAAGTATTGAAAGAAGTATAATAATATTAAAATAGAAGAATACAAGTTGTATCAAAACAGCAAAAAAGAAAACCAAAGGCCTATAGCAACCACTGGGCAGCTACAAAACCTCAAAACTGCTGCAAAACAGCAACAAAACAAGTTACATAAATGCCATCAAGAACAGCAATCTCAGTAAGAGAAACAGAAACAGCAAAGAGAAGAGTTAACAGTGACTGTTGGCAGCAAAACAGGGCGTCCAGCACCATCAAACACATACGTCAAATTGCAAGTTTTAAAAAGTCCTTTCCCTCCAGTTTCTTGAAGACTTTATGTCTCTCCACTCTCTTTTTCGAAGGGGCGAGGAGTTTGCCTGTTCTTCCATTTTCAAAAATTGAATTTCGTATTGCTAAACACTTTGATGAAAATAAAGTTTTGAATTAGGAATCGAAAGTTTATGAAAGTTTGATTCTACAGAGGTGAATATGACCTTCACATTCCATTTGATTATCATGTAGTTTAATAATTTATAGTATGTAAGAAAAGGATTTTAATTATTATGATTGGATTACACCTCAGGTTTTATAATTCTTATAAAAAATAAGTATATTGTGAAGTATAAAAATATTTATAAGAAATGATTTAATAGAAAGTTTGTAATCTTCAAATATCAATAATTGTTGGATCTTTTAATTTTTATTCAAATCATCTAATAATTATTTCTTTTAATTATTATTTTTAATTTGAGAAAATATTAAATAATTTAATAACAATTTATATTTATTTTTATTATAAAATTTTAAATAAAATATATGATCTCTATTAGGAATATCCCCTCTAATCACACAAGAATCATCATCCAAGTCTCAAACAAATACACATTTATTAAAGCGATCTGTATATAAATTGAATCTTCCTGAAGTACCAAGACAAAACCAAGTTTGATAGGCTTTGGAGGAACCATACACAAGCAAAAGCCATTAATAGGTTTCCTATTAGCACAAATTGGCAATCAAACTAACAATAGGTCCTAGAATGTATTAATAGGTATTCAATGCTCATAATTTATCGTTGTTGTTCATCCAAATTAAATGTAGAAGCCATGTAATGCCCCTCGTACTTTAATTAGAACCTTATAATACAAAATTAAGCTATGTTTATATTGACAAAGTGATTTTTTTTTCCCATCTAATGAAAATAGATTCAAAGTGTTGGTTGATACTGAATTAAGAATAGATTCAACAAGGCTTGTAAATGAAACACACTGCAACATGCTGGAAAGCTTCAACCCAGGTAGATGGTGACAAAACTCTGTCTCAATAGAAAGCTCAAGAAGACAAACCATAGATAGAATTATTATTGACAGATGTTCAGACTGGTAATTGATAATGCAGAAAACAAGCTATTATTTTCTTTTTAATCTTTTTTTTGAGTTGGTCAATCATATATATGACAAGCTAGAAATTAACTAAGAAACACCAATTTCCAAAGAGAGCCTTCAAAATTTCGATTGTTTCTATTTCGAATAGTCCTTCTCAAGCTACATGCCTATACTTGGGACTCCTAGTCTACCTATGATTCCATATTAATTTTCAACACATAGGATGGAATTTGAACCTCCTCTATTTTTTCTTGGGTTGCTCTATGTTTGCCATACTCACCCTCTTTCTCGCTGACTGTGGACTGTTTCCAATAAATTTAAACGCAAGCAAATTGATGCATTTATAAGCTTTTAAGCACTGAGCCATTTTTGGCACTTCAAATGACTCGTACTCGAAGAGCTGTGAAGGTACTTGTATTTGAAATAATTTAAAAGAGTTAAGGTAATTTATTCAATATGATATGAGATAAGCTCAATTAATGAATGCAATAGGGTTTCCAAAGCAGGGCTTCATATATAGAAAGCGAAAAAAGAAGGGTTTATAAGATTTCTTATTAAAAACCAGAAATATGTCTAATAACATGAAATAAATAGAGGGCAAAGCAGATATTGGTCTGTTTGCTGCCACTAGGACGTCGACCCCTGCTAATTATACTAATCAGAACTTTATTTTGCGTCTACAAACCCACCGTACTTCTATTAAATAACAAAAGAAAGAAAATCTAAGTCAGGCTTCTCATACCCTTCCCTCCGCCGATGAGATTGTGCACAGATTTCTCTCTCCCAAAGAGCCTATTAATAGAGGAATAAATCGTCGAATTCTTCTCATCATCGTCAGATGATGAAGAAGAAGAATGATGTCCAGGCAACTTTCCATTATGTTGTCCATGACCGAGCAATTGACAACATTCTCCTCAGAAGTTTGATCCGCCATCCAATTCTATCAAGCCCCACAGCCAAAACAATTGAACCCAAATTGCCCCAATAATGTGCAAGAAAAAGAAGCACGACAACCCAGATTCAAGAAGCATTAGGGCCTCCTAGAACAAGCCTCTGAGGGCCACTCTGCTAGAGCGAGAGAAGCTCTATGGGGCCTTTATAATAAGCTTTTCACCTCTTGTAGCTAAGATCATGGGCTAGGCAAGATATGGGAAAACGCATATTGAAGTGTCAATTGTATGATGATTAACTTTATTTGTAAGATTTGCTCGACAATAAACCAGTACTCTACAATTTGAAAGCATTATTGAAAACTTCACTGCAACAGTTACCCAAATAGAAACAAAATCTCTAGGCACATGCTATGCAAATAAAACAATCACCCAGATTATAGATGACTCCATCCAGCCAAGGTTGCATATAATGAGCCTTTGTCATCAAAATTATCTCACTCATTAAAAGAACAATCGCCCATTTCAAAGCAGTAAATGCATCAAAACAGTGAGTAAACAACAGATGAAGCTCGAAAGGAGCAAAAAAATAGAACCATACCCATTATTGTTGTAAGCTTTTTGCCTCTGCAAACAATTGCTAAAAAGAACAGCATGAAAATGTAAACAAAGTAATCGCCACAAATGATAGCTTCCTTTGCCTTACTTATTGCCAAAAGAACCTGACATTCCCTATCTTCGCGCTTTCAAATCTACTCGATGCTTGCAATAAAGGTGGAAGAAGCCGAAGACAAAACAATAACACCATGGAGGGGAGCGTAAGGTTAAGAAAGCTTGAATTCCTTAGGGTTTACACTTGAAAAGCACGGGTTATGAAACATGTAGCTGGAGGACAACTTTCAATAGTATACGTGTCATAATTGAAGCCAAACAACACAGTACATTAATGCAATATATAAAGCTTAAAGTATGATTGATTGATGCTTTCTAAGGAGACCTTGAAACGTGGTTAGATATAATGCTCTGTTCAATTCTCTCACAGCTTCCTTGGCTTTGACAAATATCCACATAGTCCTAAATAGCATTATTGTTAATATGACCAACGCTATGAGAACGCCAACTCTATTTTAAGCTCACATTCTCAATGCTAGAGAATGATTAGCTTAAGGAAACAAATTGTTCCAAGCTGTACAAGTACTCAAAGACAATAAAAACACAATGAGATGGATTCAAGAATCCTCAGCTTGTGTAAAGATCTTAAATTCTCATTTACTCAACATATATCAATAAATTAATAAAAAGTATTATTATTATTTTTAATATAAAAATATGCAAAACTATTATCAAAGCTTTAAAAAAGGAAAATACGATCCTCAATTATTAAGCTTAAGTTATAACTTAATAATATGAAGACATGAAGATGCAGTTATGCCTGTCCCTAGAGACAGTAGCTATCCAACGTTTGTGATTGACCATATATTGTTGATTGTCCATCTTTAGTTGAAATTATTTTTACATATTACCACCAACTTATGGTTTGTTTTTGGTCAATATTTCCTTCTTCAAACTAATACATGAGCCATAGTGAAATTGATGATTTAGTATTTGGATATACTTATGATTTAGTATTTCATGTATTCCATTATTAATTGTTATGCAACCATTGGATTGCTCTATTGGCATTATGTACATCAATAGCCATTTCTTCCTTCAAAGTCCTCCACCTTTTTAGCATGATGTCAATAATGGCATAATGTAATTATTGGCATATCTTAGTGAAGAGATACACTAAGACCCACTTCTTTTTGGGCACTTTAGGAGTACAAGGATACAACACATTGACATATCTTAGTGAAGAGATACACTAAGACCCACTTCTTTTTGGGAACTTCAGGAGTACAAGGATACAACACATCAAACTAGACCACCTGCAAATGCACTGTTTAATGGCCCTAAAGCTACACTAGTACATTTCTAATTGTGCTCGTCTACTAGCTATATTATTAATTTATAATTTCCAAGCATAACATAAATTTATACAATAGTTATTAATCATATTTTTCATATGAGATGTATTAGAAACATGATTACAAGTATATATGATTGATAATATTATTTTCAAGTAAATAACATATAACCAAATTGGTTGTAATTCATTTAAGTCTACAGATATCTGAGATACACCAATATGAGTTATAACCAATGCAAAAACTACAGCTTCTTTGAGTATAATTACTAGTACAAATTGTGTCTTGCAATTTCAGTCTTACCTAGTTCATCATATTTGACATTTTTCCCATTTTTAAGTTCTTGCTCTTCTGAGATTAAGTGTGAACAAAAGTTGCAAGGGATATTTATATCATGGATTGATCATAAGCCACATAAATAACCTCCCACATATGTCAAAAGACTATTAATGGATGACTCTGGAAAAGGGGAGCTTATTTATATTGCTTAATGCTTTGAAAAATTAAAAAAGCAATGGCTAGGCTAGAATCGGGATAAGAACAGGCTTCTCTGAATACACGATTTGTTCCTAGTAAAACAACTCAAGCATGCCTATAGCAAAAGCTTACAGTGCACAATTTTCTCCTAGTAAAACAACTAAAGCATACATGTAAAAAAAGGCTTATCTCTTTTTTTTCTTTACCTATATGTCTCTTTTCGAGCATTCAAAGTGCATTGAGCAAATGATGTTATTTTATTGTTTGATAATTAACTAGGATGTATCTTGTACCAAAATAACACTGTTAGATTTTATTTATCTTTGATTGAATATTTTATTTTTGAATAAAACAATACTTAATATGCTATGATAAATCTTCTACAGGATATCACAGCCACAGTTCCATTGATTTTGGAACACAATTTGGACCAAACACAAACTACCTATAGATGGTTTCTCCATACCAAAACTTTTATATATTGTATAGTCTACCTTAGCAAACAATGAATGCTCCTTTCTATTACAATAATATGCTATTCCCATCTATTGTCCTATTTGTCAAAATGTGCCTGTTCATATTGTTACTAATCCTAGTAAAACATACTCCTCAATTTCTTATACTACTGGCACTATGCAATGTAGTAGTCTTCCTTTACTTCTTTGCATAGATTATTGCCAAATGCTTTCAATCCAGAATATATAAGTAGCTGACTTCCAAATCTAAACCCAAGAAACTAGAGACATAAGGAATCTAAGCTTACTGTGTCACGATAACATTCTTCAATAGAAGTAGATATTGCAAAGAAGAAATGGACACAGTGCCAAGGAAATCAAGTTCTCAAGAACTTGTAAAACCAATTCAAGCAACTAAACAAGTTAAATTGAATCAAATGGGATTCAACTACTATGAAAAGAAAAGAAAATATAAAGGTGTAAGAAGATGCACATGGGGTCGTTTTGCAGCAGAAATTAGGGAGCCTGGATCTAAGAAACGTCAATGGCTTGGAACATTTGATACGATTGAAGAGGCTGCAAATTCTTATGAAACAGCTACTAACTGCATGGAAAGAACCAAGGCAAGTACAAATTCCAAGTATATCATTTCAAGCCCATGGAATTCCTCTGCAGATGCTTTGTTGTCATCTTACAAAGAGGATTCTACAACCAAAGAAAATCAACATTTTGTTCAAGCTTCCAGATTCATGTGCTATCCACTATTTGATTATATGTGTAGTAATTCAACACATATGATACAAAATTTGAAGGCCAAAGAAGCAACAACAAACTATGTTGACTCAAATACAGGTCTATTGGATGAAGTAATCTACAAATACTTTCCAAATTTGTATTACACTACTGCTATTGAAGACAAGAAAAGGTATGGTGGTATATATGAAGTGGCAAATGGAAATATTGACAACTTGATAGAGACAAATTATGACTGTTTTTACATAAACCATGTGAAGGGTATGATTCTTAACACCAACTTTAGATATCAATTCTCTATGATGGTAGTTCTAAATAATAATAGTGCGGAATAATAGATTATGTCATTTGATATGGAGATTTAGTGTTATTGTTTCTGATATTATTTCTTACTAATTAATTTCCTCTCCCACTATTTCTATAGATGATGCAACTATTGTTGAGAGTTTTGTCAAGCAATCTTCAATGTTGTTTGAATATGCTAGCATTTCCAACGAGATGAGCATAGCTGAATACAAATCAAGTCTTCAACATGTCCTCCAGCATCCTCACATGGATAGTAAGAACATAAACAAGAACATTCACAATGGATGTTGTTGTCTCACCAAGGAACCTACTAATTCCATTGCCATAGAACAACTCAGCCACTATGAGATCTGCTCACAGATTGCAATGGAAGTGCAAAAAAATAAAGACTATGGTACAACATATGGAGAAAAGCATGAGGTTGTTGATGCAATCTAATGCAAAAATTATGCAAAATTTCCCAACCATGCTTTCCTTTTCTTAGAGTTTCAGTTTCTAGAGACATGCAAAAATGCATATAATTTTCATAACTTTGGAAATCTGTATAATTCGACTGAAATCACTTTCTATTTCATATGACAATTCTAAATCAAAAATTGACTTTAAAAGAATCATTTGCTATGGATAGTTTTCTAATTTGATTTTAGTAATTTTCTATTTTATTATGTTTACAGTTCCTTGTATATGCATGTCTTCAAATATTTAGAATGCAAATGAATGTAAAATATTGTTGTCTATTTCTTAGTTTTTAAATGCAATGTTTTCCTTCCAAAAAAATAGAGATCAAATATCATTTAAGTCAATATTTTTTACTCTTATAGAAAGTCCACTTGCACTATATTTTTAAGACAAATTTATGCATTTATGTTTAACTCTTTTCTAGCTTAGATTTATGCAAATAGTTTTAATCACTACAAATATTTGTATATTTCTCTGCAAGTAGAATACAACAAAATAAGAATAGTAATTCTCAATAATTATAAATCCAAAAATATTGTAATGACATTTGGGAGTTAACTATTGCAGAAGGCGAAGAGGCAAGTAACTAAGAAAACAACATAAAAAATCAATGAAAGCGAAACGAGCGGAAAAATCAAAGGCATTACTAGACATGGGAAAACAACAAGTTATAGATGCAGACAATTACCAACTCAAAAGTCATGCTTAGCCTTCCAATATTGATGTTGCATTAAAAGGCGAAGGACTATATAGAATGAGAACATTTCAATACAATGTAGGTGATTGTTTATTTGACTCACTAGAACTGCTACTCAATTATCGTTACACATCAACCCAACTACGAAATGGGACTATTGATTTTTTCCTCACTTGTCTTGCAAAAAATGAAAAAGAAGCAATAAAGTCATATAACTATGAATTGGATCCATAAAATCTATGGGAATTACATGGTGTACATGATCGCACAACATATCTTTGTAGAATGCGATTATCTGCAAAACCAGATTCTCCTAACAAAGAAATTGGACTATGGGGAGATGTATTTTGCATTCAATGGCTTTCAAAATGGCTAGATATACAAATATGTCTCTGGTCAATGACAACAGCCAAAAACTATTTGCAATTCAACAAATCAGCTCTTGGAGAGTCCTCCTCAATTCTCTTTCATGATGCAAATGCTTCCAATGGACACTTCGAGCCACTTTTAAGGAGTAAAAAAGAATCTTTAAAATACCAACCTTCAACAAAACTTCATCAACTAAAACAACTCATTAGGAATAATAATTACAATCAAAATACCAAACATTTTAAACCAAAAAAAATATTAAAACAAGCATCACACATCGAAAAAGCACAAATGATAGATGCAGAAAATTATCAAATCAAAGGCCAAACTCAAGTTTCTAACATTGATGTTGTACTTACAAATGAAGGACTTTTTAGAATTAACAATTTTAAGTACAATGTTGGAGATTGCTTGTTTGACTCATTAGAGCTCTTACTAAATTATCAGTGCACATCAATCCAACTACGAAATGGAACCATTGATCACTTCTTAGCCTGTCTTGAAAGACATGAAAAAGAGGCAATTATATCATTGCACCGTGACTTGAACCCTCAAGCTCTACATGATTTACACCAAGTACAAGATCCTGAAACATATCTACACAGAATGCGACTATCAGCAAAACCAACTACACTTGACAAAGAAATTGGACTATGGGGAGATATATTTTGCATTCTTTGGCTATCAAAATGGCTTAATATACAAATATGTATTTGGTCAAAGACAATAGGTAAAAAGTACTTGCACTTCAATGAATCAATCGATTCACACTCATATTCCATTCTCTTTCACGATGAAACTCCTCAAAGTGGACATTTTGAACCACTTCTACCACACCTAACATACAATCTAAACTACCAAGCACCAACAATATTCACACAAAATAAACAATTTGTAACAAGCAATAACCAAATTCAAATATTACATCCAATGAAAAGGAAAAAGCCAAAAAATTTCAACAATACTTCACTGAGCAAAATGAAAAAGCAAATACGCAGCAACCAGCCAGTCATATCTACAATGTCAAAGCAAAAGACCTCACTCTCACCAATAGCAATATTTGAAAAAACAATCCAAGACACACCAAAAAATGCATGTGCAATTTGTCAAATGTTGTATTTCAACAAAGACATTAGGATTTTCAAAGACAAATACAAACAAACCTACTACAATTTAACACAATCTACTGATCCAATATTAGAATCTTCTATTTGTCGAAAATGCCTTACATCATTGAAACAAAACATGCTTCCTAAATATGCAACACCACATAATATTCGAACAAACAAACCATTGAAATATGTACAAACTCTATCACAATTAGAAGAATGACTTGTCTCACTTAGAATTGCATTTGCTCAAATTTGGGAACTAGGATACAAAAGATCGCAAATAGGATTAACCGGTTCCATCATTAATGTTCCAGTCAACATGAACATTATACAAAAAGCACTACCACAATCTATTGATCAAACATCAACAATTGCGGTTTCTCTAAAGAGACTATTGGAATACAAAAATGCATTCCAAAAAGGCATGGTACGACCAAATACTATCATGCACGCATTGAACCAATTAAGCGAAACAATTCTTTACAAAATGGAAAAGGTTGAAATTAAAAAAGATTGGGAAAAAGCATTTCGAATCAATGATCAAAATGAACAAAGCAATGAAAAAAGTACAACAGAGAGTGAATCAGAAAGTGACACAGAGTATCAATATCCCTCTGAATCTTTAATCCATGGATTCACTGAATCTAGATCTATACATAAAATGCAAGACAAAATTATAGAAATAGCACCTGTACAAGGGAATTCTCCTATTGGAATCTTTAAAGATAAATATTCTGAAGAGATGAATTTCCCTACACTATTTTTTGGCAATCCACGTGATGATGACATTGTAAAAAAATTTACATACCAAAAAATTGCACAATGGGAGTTACTACATTCAAATAGACAATATGCCTACCACATAACAAACATATTTTTCAAGACCATGAAAATACTCATACAACAAGTTATGTCTACAATGTGGATAAGAATTCGTAAAGGTCAACTAAAAGGAAGAAAGCTACTAGCTAAAGATGTCAAAGACAAACCCAATCTAGAGAAGATACTCAAATCAGATATTGCTATAATGATTTCAAAAGGATACGAACATCTCCTGATTATTTACAACTTAAAAAAAATGTATTTGCAATGATACGACAACTAGGACCACCTACTTTTTTTGTTACATTTACTAGTGCTGAACAAAACTGGGATCCTCTATCCAATACACTTGAACAATTACATAGTACACATCATTCAAGATCACAACAAGTACCTTATAGCCAAAATCAAAATCAAAAATTCATTCTCATCAAAAAAGATCCAATTACTTGTGCACATTACTATAGACATAGAATAAATGCAATCAAAATATTAATATTTACATATGATTCTTTCTTTGGAAATGTCTTAGACTATCTGTAATTGAATTCCAGAATCGTGGAAATGAACATGATCACTTTCTTCTATGGATAAGAAATGCACCTATCTATGGCAAAGATAGCAATGCAAATATTATAGACTTTGTAGACAAGTACATAACTTGTAGCACAGAGCATTTACAACCTCATATAGCTATATTACACAAGCATCATCATACAAAACAATGTAGGAAAACAAAAAAATCCATCTACAAATACAATTTCCCATTGCCCCCAATGAACAAAACTATAATACTCGATCCACTGGTAGACAAGAATGAAGATATAATTTCAACTGCCAAGAATATCTTTTCAACCTTGGAAAAAGGAACATACGAAACATCCTTTTCATTTCAAATGTTCCTAGATCAAATGGATATCAATGAGGACAAGTATATCATGGCTGTAAGATCAACACTCCATAGGCCTACACTACTATTACAAAGGAAACCGTCGCAAATATGGAACAATAGTTTTGCAAAGAAAATTCCACAATTATGGAAAGCAAATACAGATGCACAATTTGTTCTCAATGCATATGCAGTAGCAATGTATTGTAGCTCTTACATGACAAAGATTGACAAAACAATGACACAAGCATTCAAAAGAATACGTAAAGACCACCAACATAACAATATTGATGCGATAAAGATGATAACTAGGCTTGGAAATGCTTTACTTAATTTGCAACAAATGTCTTCACAGCAAGCTGCTCACATTGCCTTATCGCTTCCACTAAATTATAGCTCAAGGAAATGTATATTCATTGATACAAGGCCTGAAAACAATCGCACTTTTGTTTTGAAATCAATAAAACATATAGCCAAAGAACCAGATGAATCAAAAAATGTAATTTGTAAATCTTTAATAGACTACTATGTAAAACGACCCCTACATATTTTGGGCATATGCCTCGCAAAATTTGTTGCAAATTACAACAAGAACGGCAATAGAATCGAACCAAAGAAAAAATCAAATGTTATACGCTTTATCAATTTCAATAAACATGTTGATCTAGAAAATCATTGTAGAGAGCAATTACTGCTTTACATCCCCTTTACAATGCATGAGAATACATTGAAACATAATTTCAATTCATGGAAAAATGCTTACATACATCATGAGAAAACAATTCAGCTTAACCATGCAAAGTTCAATTACAATGTTCACTCAACATGGGGTGACATCAACAAAGCTATAGAAGAACTAAATGCTCAAGATGAAAACAATGTCAATGACACTTATGTCGAACACAATAAAAAAGCTCAGGAGGACTATGGCATACAAGTAGATTTCCAAACTACTAACCACAACAACTTAAATAGTAAAAGTCTCCATACAATTGAAATTATACAACATCCCCAGATAATGGAAAACAATGAGTACTACAAATTATGACAAATGTTAAACAAAGAGCAACAAGCAATTGTAAAGGACATTGTATTAAAAAAAATGAAAGATATTAAAAGTCCACTACACTTATTCTTGACTGGTGGAGCTGGAACAGGAAAAACCTTCACTGCAAAAGCCATATACCAAGCACTCCTCCATATCTACAGTAATTCTATTGACAATGACCCAGATAAACCTAAGG
This sequence comes from Sequoia sempervirens, assembly GCA_007258455.2. Taxonomy (NCBI): domain Eukaryota; kingdom Viridiplantae; phylum Streptophyta; class Pinopsida; order Cupressales; family Cupressaceae; genus Sequoia; species Sequoia sempervirens. Next base: position 29,623 of record VDFB02071771.1, read on the forward strand.
GACTACTAACTGCTTATACAGGAAAAGCAGCTTACAACATAGGTGGAGTAACACTACACTCAGTGTTCCACATACCTTTCAACAAATCAGATTTCATTCCATTGAATACTGAAGCATTGGATACAATGTCAAAGCATTATCAACAATTGCGTGTCCTTCTCATTGATGAAATCTCATTAGTGGGTTCTACATTTCTACACTATGTTGACAAGTGACTATGAGATATAATGCAAATGCCAACTACATACTTTGCAAATCTTGATACAATCTTCTGTGGAGATCTTTACCAAGCGCAGCCTGTACTTGACTCTAATTTTTTTGAAAATAAACCAACAATCTCTGAACTAATGCCTTACAATTTTTGGAATGACAATATAAAGTGCTATTCTTTGATCTCTACCATGCGACAAAGAGATGAGAAATTCATAGCGATTCTCAATAGAATTCATGTCGGATCACAAACAAATGATGATTTGCATTATCTTAATCACCATTGCTTACATCTACCATTGATGGACCCAACATTCCCTTTTCTCTTCTATAGAACAAAAGATGTTGACGAACACAATTTAACAAAATGCTATCAACCATTCCTGGAGATATCATTGTATTAGATGCAAAGGATGAACATGAGGATAACTATGATGGAATAAGATCATACACTCTTAGAGCTACTCTACCAACTCAAATATGCATCAAACCAAATGTACTTGTAGAAATATATGCAGGAAACTACAATACACAAGATGGCCTAGTCAATGGTTCAGACGGAATCTTCAAAGCATATACAAAACACAATGACTTGGATATAGTTTGGATCAAATTTAATGACACAAAAATTGGGCAACAACAAATCAAAAAACTGGCATACTATTATACTGAAAACATTCAGAAAGATTGGGTACCCATACTTCGCATTTCTAGGCCCATCCACACATCAATCATAAAAAAAAGAATTACAATTAGAAAACAATTTCCAATACAATTAGCTTGTGCAAGAACTATACATCGATCCCAAGGACTTACAATGAATGCTATGGCATTTGAACCAAGTGGGATTACACAACATGGAATAACCTACACAACACTATCACGAACAAAATCCATCCAATCATTATTCTTGCTCAAACCTCTAAATGTAAAAAATTTCAAAGTGAAGAAAAAAATAGTCCTCGAAATGCAACGCCTTCAAACAAATGCCCAATGGATATTTGAAAATGAAAACAAACTTCATAATAACATCCCAAAAATTTGTATGTGCACATTGAACACACGTTCCTTACCTGCACATATAAATGACATTCTAGATGACCATGACATAATGGCATCTGATATCTTATGTTTGCAAGAAACACACATGCATCCATCTGAAACTAACAATATATTTCAAGATTTCAATTCCTTTGGTCTATTAAACATACATGGCATTTTGACTTTAGCTAAAAAAAAAATTATTATATCTAAAACAACACAACATACAACACCAAACATTAAATCCATCACAATAGCAATTACTCAAACTAACTTTGAGTTGAATGTCTGTAACATCTATGCAAGACCCAATACTCCAATCTCAGAACGCTTAACAACGATCGATACAATACTTACACATATAAACACACAAAACATCTTTTATATTATAGGAGACTTCAATATAGACATGAATACAAAAACATAAAAGAAAAAATTACTCTCTAATCATATGGAAAACAAAAAAATACAATTCATATTAAATGAAACACACACTATAAACAAACCACTAATTGACCATGTCTGGTGTAATTCACACACACATGCATCTTCCACCTACAAATTGGAAGCATACTGGACTGATCACCTTGCCACATTCATAAATTTCAATCCTAATCAACAAAATTACTATACTTGACATTCTCACTAACCATATTAAAATATTGGTCCTCTTCTACAACATTAGTACATTACTATCATTATTTCTATTATGCTACCTATCTTAACCCAAATTCTAATTTCAAAATTGTATGCTTATTTCATCGTGTTTAACAAATATACTAATGCATCTATAAAAAAACCAAATAACTTTTTCCTCTTTGCAGCGAAAAACAATTACTTTTCTAATTGTTCAAACATATTACCCTAGCTGATATTTAACATAAATTACTACAATTTCATTGTAGTCAATCTAACACTGACGATTATTATTGCAGGAAAACAATGGAAAGTAGCAAGAGAACAAGCAAGAATCAAGCAACAACACAACCAGAAACACCCAAAAGGTAGTCAAGACACAAAATTAAATTTCCACTCTGCTAATTCACTTTTCCAATGCTGAAGTTTTTCTATTATATTTTGTACAGATAAAAAATTGGAATCCCCCATTCCATATCCATTGAGGATCTAAATGCACGAAAAGCTGGAAACACTTTTGAAGGTGATGTAATTGTAGTGTACAAATCCAACTTGGACAAAGCCAACCGATCACGCGAATTGCTCCGTGCAGATTTGACAGATGACAAAGCTGAAATGATAATAACTTTAAATGCCACTGGCCATCTTATCAAACAACATGAAGACAAAATCATTCCTGGCTCAGCAATCCGTATATCAAATTTCCAACTTGCACACAAAATAGATTATGATCGTGGTGACTGTGACTGCATTATCATTTTGCAAGAAACAAGCATAGTTGAAGTCATACCCCGCCTATGTGAAGAATATAGGTTCATACCAGACATGACAATTCAACAGTTACTTACAACAACAAATAGCTATCCAATTGAAACAGTTGCTGCAATAGTTATCTCTACAAAAAGAACAGCATCACACTTTCTACTTGACATCAAAGATGGTCATTCTGATATGGACAAAGCACAGGTACATAGATGCTTCATCCACTTCTCCTTGAAAACTTTAAATTCATTGCATTCTTCTTTCTATCATTACAATCTAGATATTAAATCTAATTTACTCGCATTAAACAAACAGTTACAGTTACATGAAAGTTTCACACAACAGTTCTTAGAAATGGAAAACCTGGTGCGAGAAGACAAGTTTCCACCAATGTTATTCAAAAATATTGTAAGACAGAAAGAGCCAGAGAACAAATTCATAACCGGCAAAGCAACATATAATTGCAAACTAAACAACAAAAGAACAATGGAAAGGCTACAAAAACTCATCCAAACAACATAGGTAATCATTTCAAATTGTTACTTTCAAAAAATATTATTACATTTTCTCCCCTACATAACAATATTGTTTCCATATGTGTTTCAGATACAGGGAATTTTAAAAGTTGCCAACCCCTTGTCCAACCCCTTCCATGCATTTTGTGCCAACTGCAACTTCAAGTTTGAAAATTATGGAACACTAGAAGACCAGGTTGCCTTTTGTGCAAGATGTAATGATGACGTGAACTATATATTCTCCCCTTTTCTAAAAACAATTCTTATACCTGAAAACAAACAAATAATACATTGCTTTGTCGATAAATCCATTGTGCAAATGTTACTACCTGAATTGCATAACACCACCTATGAAGACTACATTGATGACAAATCAAACATCATCTTCATGTTACATCAGCTTCACGTTGAACCATAACAACATCATCATCAATGCTAGCCATCTTCAAGAATAGTCAACAAATTCATGAAAGGTACGTAAATTATTTACCTTTAATATTTACCTCTATGCATGTCACTATTAAGTCAATATTCTGCCATATGACAATATTCACTTCCTAAAATCCACATTTACTACGTGCAGGCAACAAATTAGCTTGGAAAAGGGACACCATACGACTTCTTCGGGCTGCACCACATCTATAAGAGTTTCCTAGAATATTTATTTACAATACTACATGTCAAATACTACAAGGACATTTCTTTCTTTCAAGTTCCATTTTCTATGATCCTTATGACTAAAAGCACACTCTATAAATATATATTTCTATTTCTAATCAGACTACATCCTTATTAATGTGATTTAACTAAATATTTCTATTGTGTCAAGCTTCAAAATATTTATTTCCTAAGTTTACTATGTCAACTTATATCATGTGTACTTATTCAATAAATTATCTCAATTATCTATGCTTGATAACATTGCATTCCAAGGTTCAATACATTTATATATTCAAATTTAATAAAAATTACACATTCATATTATGTTTTACTATATTTAGATGATGTGCACATTAATCATTCACTTATACTACAATTCAATTACTTCTGGAAAATAATTCATGTATTAAATATCAAAATATCAATATTTCTATCTAAAATAGGCTTCCATATGTCTTTATTCCTTCTGACTCTCCCCAACACCTACTAACATTTTAACAATCGGCAGAAACATGACACTGCGTCTCTTGTTATAATAAGCAATTCTTTCTAAATAACACTATAATGTTAAATTTTGCATATAAATGCCGGTACTCATTTTGTTTTGGGTCTATTTTGAGACAATGTCTCAATACAATTAAATAGTGACATATCATATTGTTTTGTTAGGCTTAGCCCATATCTTAATCCACATCTATTATCACTTACTCCCTTTTACACACAATTCTATACAACTTTAAAGTTCAGAAATATTTTATCTCGTTTCAATTATTTTGTTGCCGTCGTCATGCGTTACAAAAGACTTAAAATTAGTCAGCCTTCCAGACGCTTCGAAATAAAGTTGAAAATATTTGTCTTCTTTCAATTATTTTATTGTTGCCGTGGTGTTGTTGTGAAAATTGTCAGCCATGTGCAAAGTCTTCGAAGACTTTAATTATCAAACAGTTCGATACAAAGTAGAAAATATCTCGTCTTCTTTATCGTTTACTTATTTATACAACACCGGGGGAAGAATTGTAAATTGCTCAATAGGATTGCAATGTATCCACTTTCGTTTAATATGTCTGTGGGCTCTGCATTTTTGTTGATTTGGATAATAATTCATTTCCCATTTTCAACAGCATGTTTACAACATGAGAGAAGTTACTGGATTTCAGGGCTGGTCTTAATGTTTCCTCAGCTCGTTCTTTATCCTCTTGGCGGGGATTCAACTGTTGCCAATGGGAGGGCGTTTCCTGTGATTATCATACATCCCATGTCATTCGCCTTGATTTAAGTACTCACCCTTATGAAGGTGGTGATTGGTACAGGAAGGGGGAGTTTCGCCCATCGCTGTTTAATCTGCAGCATCTACAGCACTTGGATCTCAGGGGGAATGACTTTCAAGGTATTTCTATTCCTCCCCAGTTGTCAAAACTGCAGAGACTGACATTTCTTAGCTTGGAGGCTGGATTTGGCGGCGAAGTTCCTTTGGAATTGGGAAATATGTCAAGCTTGCGTCATTTGGAAATTTCAGCTGAGAGTAGTAGCAAGTTTGATGTATGGGTCAAAAATCTAAGAAGCCCGGAGTTCTTACGAATGGATGGAGTGAACCTGTCAATGGCATCTGAACACTTGGGTGAGGCCCTTGGCGGTCTTGCCAATCTTACCCAGATTCACCTGTCTAACTGTCACCTCTCAGGTAATATTCCAGATCTCTTAAACCTCACCCATTTATCACTTCTAGATATGGGGTCTAATTCCTTCCCGTTTGAACTACCCCCTTGGTTTGAGAACGTATCCTCATTGGTTTCAATTGATCTCTCCAGCTGTGGTCTAAATGGTTCCATCCCTTCCAATTTCATGCCCCATTCAAGATTGAACAGTCTTGTGCTTTATGATAATTATGACTTGAAAGGAAACCTTTCTTTCATTTTAAGCCATTCTTCCTCACTTGTCGAGCTATCTCTTACTGAGTGCAATTTAGGAGGAGCGATTCCTCCCTCTTTTGCCAACTTTTCGTCCCTTAGATCTCTGGACCTTAGTCACAACCGGTTAAGTGGTCATATTCCTCCGTCTCTATGTCAGCTTCCAACATTAATTTGGCTCATTCTAGACCATAACCAGCTGTCAGGAACAATTCCCGATTCCATTTCAAATCTGGCTAATTTAGAAAGTTTGTCACTTTCTTCCAATCGATTAACAGGCAAACTTTCACTTCAGCTATTCGAAAATCTAACTCTCCTTTATACCTTGTACCTTTCTGAAAATCAGCTTTTCATTAATATCTCTACGAGTTGGGTTCCTCAGTTTGCCCAACTGAACTTCGTTGGATTGGGGTCTTGCAATTTAGAAGGAGGCTTACCTGCATTTTTATCCCAGCAATTTCAGTTGCGCTGGCTAGATCTTTCAGATAACAACATTGTGGGAAATCTTCCTTCGTGGCTCTGGCATCTTCCTAATCTTGGATGGCTCAATCTGTCAAACAATCAACTGGAAGGTTCTTTACCCCCCAAGATATCCCAGCTTGACACGGTGGACTTGCATGGGAATAGATTATATGGCTCTCTTCCTGCTCTTGATTTTGCTTTAGAAATATTAGATCTGTCGGATAATGAGTTTAATGGCACTATTCCAGCAACAAATTGCATATCATCCTTTCTATCATTGTCAGGGAATAATCTGACTGGACAAATTCCAAGTTCTATATGTACCAATTCATACAGCTCACTCCTTGATCACGTTTTGGACTAGTCAAAAAACAAGCTGATTGGTATGATTCCAGCAAACATTGGGAGGTGCTCTGAATTATCAGTTTTAAATTTGGCTCAAAATGTTTTGCAAGGGGAGATTCCAAAGGAGTTGGGAAATCTGACGTCTCTTCGCTCACTAAATCTCAATGGCAACAATTTGCAAGGTATTATTCCTTCATCCATTGCGAATTGTAAGTATCTTCAAGTATTTGATCTGGGAAATAATAAATTTGAAGGTAGCATTCCTGTTTGGATTGAAAAGCTGAAAGACTTAAGAATTCTCAGCTTAGCTTCTAATAAGTTTACTGATAAAATTCCACCCCAGCTGTTCAGGATGCAAAATCTTCAAATTCTAGATTTACCTGGTAACCAATTATCAGGAAGTATTCCTGCAGATGTTAGCAAGTTATACGCTATGGTCAATAATTCACAGAGTTTCGATGCACAATATTCCCAATATTCTTACATACATTTTTTCACAAGTGCCAGTTATGGATTCAAATCTGCTGATCAAGTAATAGTTTGGATAAAAGGAAGGAAAACTCTGTACCAGAAGATAATCGGAGCTGACAAGTTCATAGATCTGTCATGTAATAAGCTGTCAGGTGATATTCCTCCAGAAGTGGGACTTCTAAAGGGTTTAATTTCTCTCAACATGTCAAAAAATAATCTGAATGGCTCAATCCCAGAATCCTTGGGAGCCATGGTTTACTTGGAATCTCTGGATCTTTCAGAAAACAAGCTATTAGGAAAGATTCCTTCCCAACTCTTAAATCTCACATTCCTTGCTGTGTTGAATCTTTCTGACAACATGCTTTCTGGTTTAATACCACAGGGGAAACAATTTTCAACCTTTGAGGCTTCTTCTTTTCTAGGAAATCCCAATCTTCATGGACCTCCCATTGAAAATAGAACACTGAGTTCTGGTTTGGGTAGCAGAGAGAATCACAATAATACAGTTGTTGAAGATGGAGATGCAGATGCAGATGTAATGGATCGATGGTGGGCAGTGGGAGTGGGGTTATGTTACGGAGTGGGGTTTGCTACTGTGATCACAGTGTTGTGCTTCTACATAAAATGGAGATACATATGCTTTGATCTCATGGATAATTTTATCTGTTATCTTTTCCAACGGTGAATCCCTGAACCTGATGCTCACTCCTATCATAGATAATGTACTTAAAGATTTGTGTTGTCCATCATATTTAGGTTGGTTTATTTTAATTATTGTAGTGTGTATTGAGAAACAAATTGTTTTATTTATTTGAAAATAAGTATCAATAGTAAGTAGTTTGGATTTTGTTCATATCAAGTAAAATTTTACTTATTATTTTTCTAATCTTAGATTGTAAATTTTTTCCATGTTTTTACAATACAAAATCTAAAATTCATAAAAAAGATAGATCTAAATACATTAATAGTAGAAAATACTTACCATAGTCTTGCAATATCAAATATAAAGTATGTGTACAAGTTTTTTTATATGTAGAAGTTCTTTTCTTCACTCATGCAATATCTAACTCTTTCATTGCTCTACAATAGCCAATGTGATATACATATAAAAAAATATTTTGTTTTTTTTTTTTCTACTCTTTTTTTTCCTCATACTTGTGAAGAAAATTAACTTATTTTTTCTTCTATAAAAATGGGTATATATATGCTAATAATTAAACAATGAATATAACCATAATTTAAATCAAAAAGTTGAGATTGAAAACCTAGAGAATGATAGAACTACTTAGCTATTTTGAATAATGATATGGTAAGTTTCATTTTTTTATGTCATTTCATTGATATAAGTAGATACACATGGCACAATTCTACTGGAATTTAATCTCACAAAAACTAGTTTGCGTCATGCGTTCTAGTCATAAATTGAATCATGTCATGTACTTTTATAGTTCTTCCACAAGCCATATTGGGACTCATTTGAACTATGATATTTTATGCATGTGTCTTCTATGCCATGTCAGAATTAAATTGGAAAGCATAGTACCTAACTTCATTATGAAGTGAGAAATCATTGACTAGTTTGTCTCAATAATGAGTTAAGCCCCTAAGGATTTGGTGTATAAATTCCACATTCACATCCAACAATCCAATGTGTGAGATGCCTAAGGATGTAGAAACGACACTTTTACTAATGTGTAGTTGAGTATGATTTCAATTGATATTGTCATTTTTAGATTATTCCCTAATACTTTACTAATAACCTAAGACTATTGATGAATACATGTTTGTATTTATTCAACTCAAGGGATTTGGTGCATCAAGCTACAAGCTAATGACTATCTTCCATAAAATTATATTGGATTATTATTTTTTTAAATTGAATCAAGCAAGCTATGCAATGCCATCTAGCCTAGCATACAAATTGGATTGCATTATCTACATAGAATAGGCTAGTAGGATACTTAAAGGAACATACAAATTTTGACTAAGGTTGTTGATAAGTAGTTTTAGCTTGTGGTTTGAGGAATGGGGTCAATGAATTGAGCACTAACATGATATATTTACAATAAGTGTTCAAAGTGGCATAAAAAAATATGTCAAAGTGTATAAATTATACAATTTAATCCCTTTCCTTTCACACACTTTGGTGTACATGTGAATCTTCATGATTCATGCAAGAAAAATTTAAATATGTTGTAAGGACAAATAAGAAAACATGTTAGGCTATGGGGTTGGATGCTGATTGACACCCTTTTATCTTCATATACCTATAAATCCATGCTGTTATTTTATACTCGCACACAAAATCATTATTATGTACCTATAAAAATTTAATATTTCATCATTGGGTTGTTATAAATATGAAAAAATAAAGTGTAAATTAGTGCAAAGTTTACTATATTGTACTAGGTAGTGTAGAGTTATAAGCACTATGGCATCCACAAAATGTACACATGGTGTGAGTTGAAGAAGGGTTCATGATGTATAAGGAAATCATGGATTTGGAACCAATGTTTCCTCCATGATGTATGCAAGCATCAAACCCTTTTAAATGAAAGTGTTCATGGAATAATGATCTATAAGGAAATTGTGGAGTTAGAACTAGTGTTCTCTCCACAAGGAATTTACAATCATTACACCATATAAAATCTAGTGTAAATAGATTTAAAATACATATGGAAATCATGAAAGAATACTGTGGAATTAAGTTATCAATGGGTAAAGAAAGAGATGATAAACACATACCATAGAATATTGTGAAGTGGTTTTGGGGAACTTAGAATACTTTGGCATTAAGTTATCAATGGATAAATAAAGAGATAATAAGACTATACCATAGATAATTTCTAAGAACAAGAAGGACAAAACAATTAAACAACTCTTGAGAAACCAAGTAACTGTAATGATATCTACATACCCATGAACAAACACCTTAAAATAAGATATCTAACATGAAAAAAAGATTGTTGTGAAATATTATTAAAACATTATAAATTTTACATCCTATTGAAGAAGGCCAAGATGATCTAGCATTTAATGTCTCCCAAAAAAGAATTATTGGTTCATAGTAATTATTAATGTTATTGGGGGTGAACCTCTAGTGAAGTGTTGGGGCATCTTTCATGTAGGGCCAACAACCAAGGTTCAAACCTCATGGGGTCATTCTCTACCTCGTCAACAAATGGAGACTGTTTGACTTTGGTGTTACGGGGAGACCCTTTGGTGAAATGGTGGGGCTTCTTGCTTTCAACATAGAGCCAACAACCAAAGGCTCATACCCTTAATATCATACAAAATTTATATCACACTTAGGCTTAAGCTCTACTTAAACATCAACATCAAAACAACATTGGAGAGGGGTGCTTCTAAAGTGTGGGTTGAGGGTGACTCCCTCAACTTAGTGAGGTGTTTGAATGGAATCTAGAATCTGAGTTGGATGATTGAGCCACTCATTAATGATTCTATCATGATGTTGTGATCATTCAAAGAGGCCCGTGTATCTCATAATTATAGGGAAGGAAATTCCCTAGTAGATTTCTTTACAAATGAGGTTGTCAATCCTATTAACTTTAAGTCATGGGAAGAGTTCTCTTCTCTTCCCAAGAGGAATAAATTATTATTACGAGATGACAACTAGCCATGAGTATTTGATGGGGGGTGATCAGGTAATAATCTCTCTCCCACATGCCATGTGTGCTTTATGGGTTTTGTTTGGCTTAATATCGAGACCATTTGCATTTTTAGAAGTTTCATTGGCCTTTGGTTCCTACTGTTGTTTGGTATTGCTAAAATGGGCAGGGACAGGAGCAGGCTCAAGCCCATCTCCTATGACAAATGGAAGAATAAACCTAAAGTCTGGTGGATTCAAAAACATGGGAATTTCATGCCTTATTTGGAGAGGCTTCATGGATTTGACCATGAAGCCTTTGTTAAATTCGTTCATTGTTGGCATAGCAAGTGTTTGAAGGTGGACGAGATCGAGTTCAACACCATTAAAGACTTCATATCCTTTATTACTAGTTTATTGATGGAGGGGTGCAAATTTTACAAAGAAAGGAAAGGTAATGAAGATGCATTGGATCAATTTTTTAAGGTAAATGAGAAAGACGACTTGGTGAAACTTCCCTCCTAGGGCTATGACCCTCTTTCACTTAAGTGTATTTGGAATGATGTGGCGAAAGTAGTTATGAGGTATGTAACCCTTGATGGTCAGTTTTCTACTATTGTAGGGCACCATTTTACTCTGATCAATCACTATAGACATAATTTGCATGTTTCATTTCCATTTTTCCTCTTTTCCTCTTTGGAGGTTTGTGTCTATGCTCACCTCAAGAACCATAGGACTAGACTATGCTCCATGAAGGGATTATCTTGCTCATCATGGAGCATTTGAGAGCTAACACTTTGGCCAAGTCTATCAAGGGAAAAGAGAAATATGTTAGTTCTGATTCCTACTCTACTGGATTAGATTTTGATGACGCTGGGGATGACAAGTGGAAAGGGGATGAAGACAATAAGTTGTTGCAGTCTCCTTGTCCCCTTCTGGATCTCCCACTAAAAAAGGAAGAAGGGGACACTAAAGAAGAAGGGTCTTGCTAAGAAATTGATCATTCAAGGGTGAAAATTTGGTGGGTTATTATCTGAAAAGGATGATACTACACAAAAAAAGGTTGGGCTTTGATGGCAGGCAACCTAAAAGAAGGCTAAGGTGCATGGTTTGGATTCAGAGGATTCTGAGAAGGATGAGGAAGAGCAATCGATTCAAGTGGAGGACATTGCAGATAAGGAGCTTTGTTGGAAGGCATCTAAAATATTTTCCAAGATACACAAATTGGATTCAGAAGGGTGCAAGAAGAGAGAGCAAGAGGAATCAAAATAGATGGACACTGCAGATAATGCCTTTGTTGTGGAAGATTCTCCTGCCCAACATACACATCCTCAAGATTTCATTGCTAATGAAGAGGGAGATAAGGTTATTGAGGATGCCATGGCTGATAAGGGTGATAGGGGGGTAATGGGTAAGGATATGGCCCTGGACAAACTAAAAACAACAAATGTTCATCCTCTTTCTAATGACTTCTCCTATCTCGATGAAGATAACACCTCTATGTTGGAGTTGTTGGACATGGCTAGAACTGACACCACATGTAACTGCAAACTTGCCAAATGGGTGATGAAGGAGTTTAATAAGGTGAACATTAAGATCATAAGCTTAAAGGAGAATTTGGCTAATCAGCCAAAAGGGACATCTTCATATTTGCTCATAGAGAGGTTGGTGGATCTTGAATGCTCTTTTTCTGATTTCAAAGTTGATTGTGAAAGACAACTTTTTGATATGGAGGGTAAGATCAAGGAAATTATTGAGGATATCAAGAATCTCTTGCAGGTTAGCCATATGTCATTCAAAAATAGTGTAGACTCTCTTAAGGTACTTCTAGACAAAATCAATCAATTTCAAGAGGATCAAATTTACTTTGCAGAGTTGTATGAGAAGGATCAAACTACCAAGAGGAAGGGTAAGAAGAGTGCCAAAGAGGAGGTTAAAGGCCCATGCATAAGGACAAGGGGTAGTTTAAGGAACTCTTTTGAAGAAGAAAAATAGGAATTAATGGAAATTGTTAACTTGCACTACAATTAGGAGATTGAGGTGGCCAATACTCTGAAATATCTGAAGTAATTCTCGTGTTTTGTTTGTTTTAGCTTTGTTATTTTGTTTTTTTCTTGCTGTTGGTTAGCTATTTTTTGGTTGATGGTTGCTACTAGTGTTTTAACTATTCTTTACTTTATTCAACATAATTTTTTTGTAACTTGATGTAAAGGGTTTCGGGTCCCTTCAAAACCCATTTTTCCTATATAATCAAAACTATTAAAATGTTCTAATCTTAAAAACACATTTTGAGAGTATTTATATATAAAAAATCAATAAAAATGTGTTAGCTCAAAATCAAAGAAGACTTTGATTACTAACTAAACAAAATGACAAAAAAGTATGGCTTTGTAATTAAAGGGAATAACTAGCTCTATGACATACTCCTCCAAAACATCTTTGAAGAATTTTATATCTCTATTTTATACAATATATCTTTGTATTGTGGCATAATGGGAATGTAGATTGGGTGATGGATAAGGGGTAAGAAAGTAAACAAGACATAGTGGTAGAATTTCACACCAAATTTGTCATAATTTTTTTAATGTGGGTATGTACAAGGAGATCGGGGACCAAAAGGGGCTCTTAAGTGGTTACTTTTTTTTTGTTTTCTGAAATTAAGAAATTGTAGTGTCGAAAAATACATACCCTTGCATTTTCACACTTGTTTGGGCCCACCTTGCTTTATTTATCCTTATTTATGTCTTAATTGGTCCTATTTTGCATCCACAAGCCTAATAAACTATATCTTTTTATGGCTAATCCTGACAAACATCAAAGGATAAATGATAATTTAATGATTTTGGTTGTGTCCTTGATTTTTAGACTAGGACTAAGTCGCCAACTAGGCCATCTTTGTCTTCCAAAGGTCTTGGGACCCTGATTTTGCACCTTGAAAGGAACCCTTTTTGGAGTCTATGCCCCGAGTTTCAAGCCTGAGACTAAGATGCCACCTAGGGCATCTTAGTCCCCCTTGTTGGTATGTGGTGACTGATCATGCTATATTGTACACTTGTCATGTATCCTCATCCAGGTCCGGGGCTGAGCTGAGCCTTGGGCGGGGGTTCGGGGGCAGCAACCCCCGAGAATTTTTTTTTCTCATTTTTTTGCTTTGTCACCTACAAAAGAAAAAATTGACTTTGTAGAACCCTAATTCTAGAAGCTTCAAAAACTTGTTATAAGTGGTTGTGATGGGAGTTGCAGTACGATATTATTCATGTGATTGTAATATGTTTTGCACTAGATAATAAAATCATTGGATGACTGTGGTTTTGTGGATGTAGCCCAGATTGGGTGAACCACGTTAAATTCTCTATGTTAATTTTTGTGTGTGTTTTATTCCTCTGATTTATTGATCTAATATGCATTTAATTGTTATATATCCACCTTCTAACCCTAACACCCCTCAAGTTATTTTTGGGATTTAATTTCAAATCTTGGTGGGATTTAGCCTCCTTTAATTAATGATTTCATATGTTGGCTTGGTGTGGTGCAATTTTGGGATATTAGGCATGGATAAGTATAAATACAAGGTTCTTTCACTCTTTTATCATCTAACAAGCATTCAAGTATTCATCTTAATAACAAATTGGAGTCCACAAGAGCATTCAAGAGTAGTTCATCAAACATTTGGAGCCATCATCAAGATTCAAGCATCATATGAAGGATATTCTTGCATCATGTGTGTTTTTGAGCTAACATTTGTGATGTAGGATTTTGATTCAAGCAAGCAATTCAAGTCAAGATCTACATTTAAGCTAGC
>VDFB02071771.1:44140-92119 GCA_007258455.2 Sequoia sempervirens
TGTAGTCTTCTCTTTCCCATTGAAAATATGTTTTTTCAGTAGTTCGATACTTATGATTTCTATGGAGGAAGTTCCTATACTCATCAAACACCTATTTTTCTAGACTTGTTGAATGACGAGATTTCATCTTGGGCCCACAAATTGGACAAGCAAATTTTTCCTTTGTTTGAAGACTTGCAAGATCATATATAATTGGATTAATAATGTCAATTTTTATAATTATATATAATGAATAGATTATTTTAAAACATACATGACTCTACTTTATCCAAGTTAAATATTGTTAAAGATGCGATTCGAGATATTTGTAACATACCACGAGAGTAATAATAATAAATGTGTTAGCCCTAGGGCATCATGAATTATCCATACAAGCATTGCATGAAATTAAAATTGTCTTTGTCCTATTGGTCTAGAAACGTCATACATAGTGATGCCATTCCATAACTTTAGTAACTTGTCAATAAGAGGCTCGATATATACATTCATATCTTTAACTTGGTATTTACTTAGTTGAATGAACATAAACATTACATAATTATTATAACCATTTTATTGCAATATATATAAATTAATGTACATGATTATTGAATGAAAAAAATATAAGTCATTATGCAACAAATAAGACAAATGAGATGCTACTACGTTAAAGAAAATTGATGTAAAAAAATACCTGGAACAATCATTGACAACATTAGGTGCTCCCTCTTTAATGACATCCATGGAGGAATGTTATTGTTGATAACAAAAACACGCCACACAGAGTAAATAGATCTCATCTCTCTAAATAGATTGACATTGTCCGCTCCCAATGAAAGCCTGAGATTACAAGGTTCTTTAAATTGTGGCAATTTTTCCTCCATATCCCTAAATGCAGAACCATATGCAGGCATTCGAAGAATGTCATATCCACTTCTATTTCGTGCATGGTAATCCATAAATTGCGTTAAGATTTCACACCTAAATAATCATTGCATATGTAGAATAATGAGAATATAATGAAGAACCTTGCGAGACAGTTTTTTTGTTAGTTGATCTATTCGATATCTGTTGATATGATATTTCAGGTATTCTGTTGCAAATCCCTATTGTTTATGATATATAATATGATCATTGGGACATGCATCTATTGCTTGATACTCTATTTTGATATCTTTCATAATGGCAGATAAATCTCGGTACGAGCGAGGTAAAATATTTGATGGTGGTAACAAAAATTCACCAATCAATCTATAAAAAAAATAATTTGTTAATATAAAGAATATTACTGGTACATATTTAATCTTTCATTTACTAGTGATGAACTAACGACAATTAAAATAGATGAAAAAAGATGACATATAAAACATACCTTAACATCCGTGAGATTGCTATGTTTGATAAACCATTCATAACCTTCAAGTTCAACAACGACAATACAACAAAGAGAAGAGTTATTTGGGAGCCTTCATAAAGGGGCTCGTATGCTTCTCAGGTACAGGTAAATCATGAACATCATCAAAGTAATCTTGATCATCATGATCAGCTCTGCCACGAAATGTGTCATGGATCAATGTATTCATACCATAATCTTCAACTGTGTTTTCTGCTGCATGATCATCTTCTTCCATAGGATCATTAACTTCATCTTCGATATTCACAACTCCATGTTCGTCCGCTTGCAAAACCACATTCTCTGGGCTGTGATAATCCATATCATCTTCCCTAGGGCACCCCACCTTTATAATAATGATAGACACAAATAAACCATGATCATGATCAAGTGATTATATATATATAAATGTTAAAACAATCTAAACATTTACAAATTCAATCAATATAAACACATATAATGTTAAACAACTTACCAATGGACTATAATCATTCCCCCTTGAACGTGACCATGCTGCCTACAATGTTTCTCAGCTGTTGTGATTAAAATTCATCTTGCCTTTAAGTCCTTGCAATTATTGCAAGGACAATAACATTTTCCATCACCCTTTCTTTTCAATCTAGCCCACAATCTATCAAATGTCTCTTCATTTTGTTCTAGACTAATATTATCTGACATGATTTTTCTTTACCAAACTTGACTATTTAGATCTTCAAAAAATATCAAACTCACACTCCAATAATTTTTATTCATAGATAGGTAACAAAGTCTAATTATTATGATATTTTACACCAAAAAAATTTGGCATACAACCACCCCTGCAAAAGAGAAGATAGTATGAAATTAATGACCCCAAAAAACACTTAAAATGCTAATTCCAAAACTTATTAATTTTTGATTTTACTATGATTTCCAACCATTTAGACTCCTAAAATTAGAATAGTGAACTTGATCGCAAACTTCCTACAATGATGGAGGTAGCGAGCTAGTAAGAGCAAGTAACCCATTCCTAAGGAGCAACAAGTCGGAATCATT
Source organism: Sequoia sempervirens (assembly GCA_007258455.2). Lineage (NCBI taxonomy): Eukaryota > Viridiplantae > Streptophyta > Pinopsida > Cupressales > Cupressaceae > Sequoia > Sequoia sempervirens. Next base: position 46,548 of record VDFB02071771.1, read on the forward strand.
ATTGCTAATGTCAATATAGATTTATCCTTTTAGTTAAAGATGCAATGTGTCACTTCTTATGAAGAGCTTATCCCTAGGGCCCTCAACATTGAGAGAGCCCTAATCGCACAAGGAAGCACACACTAGTAGAATTTGTCAAATAAATGGCTAGGTGACTAAAACTTTTAGTCACAACAACTAAAAATGACTAAATTCTACTAATTTTTTGCAACTCAGCTATAAATGAGTAAATAAATTACTAGTTTGGTCGTTGATTAAAAATAATTTAGTCACACAAATAAAAATGACTAAATAGTTAGTCATTTATTTAGTCACAATCCATTTGAATAAATCATTTAAGAAGTCAAGAATATAGCCCTCCAAAATACTCTAAAACTTTAATAAACATACCTTAAAACTTTTGTCAAAATCTTATTTTCAGGTGTAGCCCACCAGAATGGAGTTTTCATTTTAATAAACATACTCTAAAACCTTCTTTAAAACATTATTTTCAAGCATAGACCGGTGCCAAAATGGAGAAATGTTTCTGTAAAGAATGACAGAGAATGGTGAGGAGATGTGCATGAAAGGAGGCATAGGATTCATTGCTACTTGTCTCATTCCTGCTCTGCTCAACAAATCTTACATAATTGTTCCCGCTACTATTTGTAATCTAGGTATTTACTTAACATATATTTGCATAATCTCAAATTCCTTCAGAGGCTTTTGAAGTATCAATGTATCCTATATAGCGTTTAGAATAATTTCTTTTAATTAAAAAAATAAATAAATGATGTATTTCCTTGTAATTAGATAATGTGGAGATCTGCTAAATCTGCCCCAACACACTATCCTCTTTGGCACTGTATTCATTACTGTAGCTACTAGGGTTTTGCATATGACATCTTTAATATCTTCATGATTGTGACTTTTAAATAGATCTTAGTCTTTGCTTTAATCCTTTTCATTGTAACCCTTGAGTTCCATAATCCACCTTCAATTTCTTCTAAGAACGGTGTCTTAAGCTAGACTGCATAGTATGCATATAAAGCAAGTCCTTTATACTTTCCATTGTTTCAAACCACCACTCATTGCCTTGCTTAAAATGTTGCCTCCATAAGCACAATAGCATTTTTAAAAATCATGGTTGCCAGTGATTGACCATTAAGGTCACCACTTTCATCATGAAGATACAATGAGATTTTTGTCTTCAAACTCAAGGCATTATGCAAGCTAACATTGTGAATTGTTTGTTGTGTACAATTTGATTTTCTTGCACATTTAATGCTTTGCTAACTTCCTTTAAGACTGGTTATTGAACCCTCAACTGCAATCTCAAACAACTCACTTACCATCACTTGAAGATTCTTTTCATGAGCATCCTTCTATAAAATCAAACTATGCCCTATAGACGACCTACTTACTACAAGGGACTCATTGTTTCATGGTATTGTAGCTCTTAAGATCCTTCAACCTTATTGACACTACTTCACAGTCCACAAGGTATTATTCACTATTCTCCCATTTTTGATGAGCCTCAAAACACTGCTCAAACATGCAATCCACTACCTCCATTATACATTAATGGCTAATAAGAAACATTGAACCTATAATTACCACTATTACTTCATTAGGAAAATCATTCCCTAATTGCATTTGCCTTGTCTAACACTACCAAAAAGTATTTGAAAAACCCTTAAGGTCAGCAAGGGGGTAAGGAAACTCACTGTTAAAATCTCCACTTTACTATGCAAGGTTTGAGCTTTATTATCTTGTCACTGCTTAGCCTCTTTTTGACTGTCACATCTCAAGTGACTACCATTCTTCTTACCATAGATTGCATTTACAAATGTCACTAAGCTACATAGTGTGCTTGCTATTGGCTATAATCTTTAGATTGCAAGATTTTATTATTAGCTACAATGTCTCAATCTTTCTGGTATTGCAACCTCACTAATCCGCTATAGTTATTATTTATGTTTCTATGGAGGCCTAGGGTTTCTACCCTAATCATGCTCTTACCAATTCTTCTATTGGTATTAAAAAACAGCCTTAAATCTCGGGTCAAAAAATTAGTTGTCTTGACAAAGTTGTGGTATGATCTTGGATTGTATCCTAGAGTGTGTGGGAAGCTTGTGTTTGATCATTAAGATATGTAAACCTGATTAGGAAAATGTATCCTATATATCATGGGTCTTTCTTTAATACTTTCCATAATGGTTATTAGAAAATCACATTATTATAGTTTGTAGTAACCCAAGATTGCATTCAAGTATGTAACAAACTTGGTTTGTATTTTAAGCTATACACTTTTAAGTAACATTCATAAGGTTTAGAAAATCTTGATCACTCTTTAGAATAGCCCATTAAACATGGGTTGTGCTTGAATGCACTACATAATTGATATAACACAACCACTCTACATATCCACCAGAGTTATAGGCTCTTTATTGCAGCAAGAGGTAATTACTCTTCGATCATGTTATAATTACATCCTAACCTATTAAACTTGAGACAACCTGAATGCACCCAATGATGATTGACACCTACATTATACAACTTGAATTAACTACATTATATGAGTGCCTCCATTTATATCACAACATAGCCACATTAAACTTGGGTCACACATGAATGCATCCTGTATTTGTTATAGCACAACTACGCCGCATGACCAATAGAGTTATGGATCACATAATTACAATCACAAGAATTTGTTCCTTGGTTGTGATCTTATGGTGATTCCACACAATAAAATCTGGACATGAAATTATCAAAATCCTAAACCTCTAAAAATGAAATTTGATGAGATGTTGCTTTAAAATATGATTTTCAAACTTGGAACTACAAATCTGACTTCACAACTGAATTCTACAAAAGGCAATGACTACCCTCAACCTGGCGATATCTTTTTGAATTTTTTCTAATTTTTCCCAAGAAAATCATCCTTAGTTCTCCACAAATGTCTCAAGTAGAGCAAAACATTGTCGCAATAAATCAACAAACTCACTTTTCTTTATGTTGGCTACAATTTGATTTTTTTCTATTTTTCATGTTTGTCAAAATTTCGAAGAAACTGATAGTCGACATTTCGATGAAACCTAGGTTCATTGAAATTTTGATGAACGTCAGGGATAAACTTTCAAAAAATTGAAAATTACACATGAAATTTTACAAGCACCCGACGATACATCAAATTATACATATTTTGTCAAACATTTTTGTCAGATTTTGCAATCAAATGAGTTAGTGTCATTCATGAGTTCGATAATGTTGGTCAACAAGCCCTAGGCACGGTAGTCTTGCCTTTGAGGTTGGGGCCCATTATTGCACCCACCTTTGTATATGTTATGTTAGAAAAATTACCATATAACCTTCTTCTTGGTAGACTGTGGATTCATGCTATGGGTGCAGTCCCGTCTACCTTGCATAAATCTATTAAGTTCATTTGTAATAATAAAGTTCACAATCTTGATGCTAACCCTGATGCTATGCACTTATATGAGATGGTAGATGTTGGTTAGGTTTCAGTTGTTCCTACTCTTATTCCTTTAGTGTCTTCCAATGTGTCGATGTTTACTCCAATAGTACCTACTACAAAGGATACTTTTGAGATAGATGTCCTTGAAGATCTTTCTAAAGCGAGAAATCTTAAGTTTTCTCCTTCTACCTCTTCTCAATAAAGTGCATGTATTAGTGATGATTGGAGTTCTTTAGACTTTATAAAATCCTTCACTGGAGAATATAAAGTCAACTTGATCCACTCAAGCCTTCTGATAAAATCATCCAAACCTACTATCAAAGATGGTTATTCTTCTATATCACAGGATAATGTGAGCAATAATTGTAATGTCCTTAATGCTGATCCTCCTTTTGATGAAGATGATCACGTTTCTAATAAAGAGGATGATGGTGATCCCATAGAGAAGTATGATCCTTATTGCCAGAATAATACTCTCCATGTATATCCTCCATTGTCTTCCATCTTCATATCTTCTTCTTGTGAGTAGTCAAGTCTTTCTCCACAAGAGAAAGGTTTACTTCCTACTTCTCATTCTTTGTCTGAGAAAGAGCACATTTTTTTGAGGCTTCTAAAAGCTCACTTGATTACTCTTCCTTCTCCTACACATAAGAAATCTCATAAGCATGATAAATAAAAACATTCTTTTTGTGCATACCATTGAGTGCTTGCCCATTCCACTAGCGAATGTAAGGCATTGAAGGATAAAATGCAACAACTTCGTGATTCAGGTGCCATCACTCATTTATTTGCTAATGCACCTACCTCTTCTTCAAATGATAAGTGATAGCGAGGTTTACCTCTATCCTACATGTTCTAAGTATCTTACATGGTTCTCCTCCCCTGTATGCTAGGGTCAATGATAACTTGTTTTGGAGATGTGTGTCCCTCTTAAAGGACCCCCTCTCTTCTCTATGTCTTCCAACTGAAGCGTCCCTTGAGTGGACCCCTTTTTCTCTTGAAGGGTTCCCAAGGGAGCCCCTTTGAAATATTTTCTCTCAAATGAATTTATTCGCGTCTAACTTGGGGGCAGCCTAACTAGACCTCGCTTTTCAAATAGTGGGTTCGTTGAGTGGAGCCATCTTTTGAAGGGTTCTCAAGGGAACCCTTTGAAAGCCTTCCAATTTTTTGATGGTCTGCATGACTGTTTGCTTGTTTCCCTATGTGGCCACTTTGCTTTCTAACATGTTCTATCTATGGATTAACATATCGCTTCACAGGTGTGTCTGTGAAGCCACTTTCTAACTTTATGGAGTCTCCTTACTCTTTTGGGTTTCCTCCATGTGAGATCTTGGGGGATGTCTCCTTGTAGGTCTGTGGGCTTGTAAGGTGCTTACTTTTCAGGGTTTCCTCCATGTGAGAGATCTTTAGGGATGCCTCCTTGTAGATCTGTAGGCTTGTAAGGTGCTTATTTTGCTGGGTTTCCCTCATGAGAGAGAATTTGGGGGACGCCTCCTTGTAGGTTTGCGAGCCTATAAGGTGCTTATTTCACTGGGCTTCCTTCATGAGAGAGAACTTGGGGGTTGCCTTCTTGCAGGTCTACGGGCCTGTAAGATGCTTTCATCCTGTGAGATTTTTCCATCGTTGGTCTACAGTCCATTGGTGCACTTCGTTCAAACCTCCTTAGGAGAGAGTACATGTGGAGCCATCTCTCTTAGAATTTTCATTCCTTTCTAGCTTCTCCCTCTTAAATTCTTCTCTTCTCTTCTCTTCTCTTTTGTATATACCAAATTGAAGGTCTGTATATTTTTCATCTTGAGTATATGCTATTCTTCTCTTCTTTCAAGAATTCTTCTATATATTATTTTGGGGATGATGCATAGTATTGAGACAACCTTTCACATCGAGGTCTCTTTCACTTTGCTGACTCAAATCCTTTAGTTTTTTATCTTCCAACATTGTTGTCTAGTGCAGGTTTTTCTTGTTTAATGTATTTTTTTGCAAGTCTTCAACCTAGGGGCATGGTCTCGTGGTTCAAAGAGTTATCTGCTTCCTCTACAGTATCCTTTTGGCATAATGATGTTATTTGTTTTTAGTAGATTTCCTTTAGTGTATATATTAGTGTAGATTCATATGCCTGCTAAAGTGAGGGAAAAATGTAATGTTGTAAAAATGCACCCCTTACAATTTCACATGCATTTTTGTATCCACTTTAGTGTCCACTCCCTTAGTATCTTGTGTAGGCTCATTTTAGCCCTTGCATTAGCCTTTTTCCCCTCTCAGGATGCTTGAGGCCACTTTTTAGTAGTTGCCTTCATGCGCCAACTATGCATCAAACCTTATGCTTTTCCCTTAGTGTCATTTTGCAGCGTGACGTGTACGGACACTAGTGCGCCACGTGGACATCCAAGCATCGTGCTAGCATCTTGCGACGTTTCAACATTCAAATGGCCATTTCTGAGCATGTATGCACTTGTCATCTACTTTTGTCAGTGGTAACAACTCAAGATGCCTTGTAACCACCTGGGAAGCTTCTTTTCCTTCCTTAAATACTATCCTTTCAATCCTATGTCTTCTCCTAAGCTTCTCTAGCTTCCTCCTATACTTGGCTTTGGCATCTTAATACAACTTACACAACTTCATACAACTTGCTATAGTGGTTTCAAGCTCTCACGTTCTCACAACACTCTTTGTAGCTCTTGGCTCTTGTAGCTATCCCTCCTTTTTAAGCATTGGAATTGACACTTTGCTTATCTTGTGCCCTTGAACATCTTTGGATTTCACACATCCCCTATCTATTGCATCTATACTTCGTGATATGGGTTTTCCTCCTTAAGCGAGGATTGCTTTTACCACTCACATTTTGTGACACGGGTTCTCCTCCTTGAGCAAGGATTGCTTTTATCAGTCATACTTGGTGGTGCAGGTTGTATTCTTGAAGCGAGTGTTTCTTTCACCACATGCTTTGTCCATTTCAGTTCATTTCTCTCTATCTATCTGGTTGTCTATGGAGGTGAGAACACCAAAACAAGGGTTTGACTAAGGAAAACCCCTATATAGCCCCAACACTTTCTCTAGATCTTACGCATACAGGTATTGAAGACATTCACGTGTTGGAGGCTTCATTTGCATGGTTGTGAGCATTTCTTTCCTATTTCTTATTCTCTTTATCAATATTTCTACTTCACTTTATTTTAGCTTTATCACATTTTGTTATTTTCCAGTACTTTTGAAGTTCTTAGTAATCAGATTGTAAGTAGCAATTAAGCCATTTTCTGTGATATTCTTGCTTTTTGGTTTGTATGAGATGCCAGTGCGCCTATGGGACGTTAGCGCACCACACTGTAGTCCATATTCTGAAAGCTTGCCAGTTTGTCCAGAAAATCTTTGTTTGCTCTTTTTGATTCTAGAACTCTCATGCTATTCCTTGAGGTAGTTTAGGGTAGTTTTCCCTGTGAGGTTCTCTGAATGAAGAGAAATCGTGAGTAGCGAATCTCCCTTCTCTACACTTGTATAAACTCACATGATGCTTGGGAATAACTAAAATCATTGTGTGGTAAAATTGATGAAGTCAAAGGCTATTAGATCGACAATGATTTGATGAGCCTTGATCCAAAATTATTTGAAAAAATCTAGGATTACATTGTAAAGTTTGATCTTAGAGCACAATTTAAAACATGTGGCTTTGATAAAATGGCATTTAATTAGTCTACAATACATTGAATAAACTTGGTCCTAAATATGTAACTTTTGTTTCTAGCTTTCACACTCATAGGGTGCCTATGGGAGCCACATATACTACACCTTCATTTGCATCCTTGTCTAAGATGTTGATGCACGAACAATAGAAGATTCTTTCCATGGGTCTCTTAAAGCCATCTTAGTCTTAGGCTATGTTGGCTGGTTAGCCTAAATGACATAAAGGGTCAAGTTGTCTTGACAAGAAACATAAGTGATCTAAGAACAAGCCACTTATAGATCAAGCATAGTACTTGTCTACCTCTAAATATGACACCAAATCCTCTTCATCTAAGTGGAATTCATAGAAGGTGGACAGGCCAACTTGTGCCTATTGTAAAAGGATTGGTTATGAGGAACATTGATGTCATGGGAAGAAAATTGATGAGATGAAATTTATATTTTTAAAAAGAAAATTAATCTACTCTCGTTTGTCACATAACAATCTTCCACTCCTTAAAAATTAGGTAAAGAGAAAGGCACAACACTTGTCACTTTTGCAAATTTTTCCGGGTAAAAGCACAAACTTGTGTCACACTTTATAAAAGAATTGGCCAACAACAAAAAAAATTCTGAACTTCGACCACATAAAAGTGGTCTTTATGTTTTGAATTTAAAAATGGTGTAAACTAATGAAATGTAGAAATTTTGATGAAGTTTATTGTTGTAATTTTTAAAATTTTAAAAAAAATCATTATGTTTTTATCAATTTAAGGACAAATTTTGGAATGCTGAAAATTTCAGAAAAGAGTGACTTCATGGGCCGTCAAGAAACAAATTGAAAAAAACTTCATTTCTCCCTAATTTTTTTTTCTCCAAATAGGTAACTTCAATATCTTGTGCATGGAAAAATAAAAATCAATTTTTGATGTATATTTTTCTTGTAATAACGTTTTAAAGTCAAACATGTCAGAATTTGACAGTTTTCACGGGCCGTCAACTATTTTCAAATTTTTAAATCATTTTCAAAAAAAAAATTATACCCTTTTGAAGAAGACTCTCTCTCTTGTGCCCCATATAAGATTTAAATTTTTTTAATAAGTTTTACTATCTTGTTTTTAATTTGTAATCAACTTCTTTTTTCATTTCGAAACCTACTTGCATTATTTTAAAAATAAAATATATTAAAACTAATAAAAATATAAAAATTATATATTTGGATTCTCCACTCTGAGCTCTACAAAAGGGTTTTTTTTTTTGCAAAAAGATCATTCTGACTAAAGAAATACTTAGCTAAAGTTGAAAGTTTCAGAAAATTCTGAAAAAAGTTGAGTTGGCTACCAACTAGGATGCCACATAGACAGTTTCAGTAGAAACAGTTTCTATAGAAAGGGTTTCGGCCAAAACCCTTTCTACAGAAACTGTTTCTACCGAAACCCTTTCTATAGAAACCCCACACATTAAAAATTCCAATTTCAAAGGCAGTTTTAAAGTGGGAAAAGGAAAATTTTAATTTTTTTGGATTCGAGCGAAACTTATTCAACCAAAACCTATGTGCCACGTAATATGCCACATGGTTTCGGTCAAAACCTAGTCAGGCGAAACCTTTCCGGCCGAAAATATTTCGCTTGGAACTATTTATTTGGCCGAAAGTGTGACACAACTTTGTGCTTTTACTCTTCCAAGTATTGGATTCTTGACTTAGGCACTTCACACCATATGCGTTCCAACCAAGAACAATTTTCTTCATTGGAGCTTTGTATTGTGGCTCATATTTTTACCAAAGATGATTCTCCTATGGATTCCATTGGAAAAGGTTTAATTGATGTTGGCATGGCACATTTGAGAATGTTTTTTGTGTGCCTAACTTGTCAGCAAACCTTCTTTTTGTCTACTAGATCACTTATCTCTAGAATGGAAGGAAGGTTGAATTCACTCTAGATTTTGTTGTCATTAGGGAACTTGAAGATGATTCTCTTTTAAAAGTGGGAAAGGATGACAATCACTCTTGGCTTTATTCTCTCACTTTGTATCTAACGCCCACTATAATGTTGCTCACCCATTTGAATTTTGTGAGCAAACTATGGCATGAGAGGTTTGGCCATCCCAATCATCGTTATCTTTAGTAGCCCAATATGTACAACATAGTCAAAGGTCTTCCTTGAATGAATTTTTCTGATGGTGTTTGTTTAGGTTGTTCTTTGGGAAAGCATTCTGAGGACAAGTTCAATAAAGGGAAGGTTTGTAGGGCTTTAGAAGTCCTTGAGTTGATTCACAATGATTGAGTAGGTCCATTTCCATCATTGTCTTTCAACAAGGCTTGCTACTTGCTCACCTTCATTGATGACTATTTTAGATACACATTGGTCTTCTTCCTTCAACAAGAAATTGAAGTCTTTGATAGGATTCAAGAGTTCAAGGCTCATGTAGAAAAACAATTAGATAGTTTCTCAAGAGTCTTTACATGAATAATGGAAAATAATATGTGAACCAACAATTTAAGCAATTTTGCACCTTGAAGGGATTGATCTTTAACATACTATCATCTACACACCTTAGAAGAATGGTGTAGTAAAGGGGAAAAATAGATCCCTAAAATAGATGGCTGGTTGCATGATCCACATTCCCTCCCTTGCACCTGAATATTGGGCTAAAGCTATCAACTTCATTGCTGACATCCAAAATAGGCTTTCTCATAAGGCATTGATTATGATTAGCTTCAAAAAGGCATACAACATCAATTGGTTAAGATTGCCATATCTACATATGATGGGTCAAACAAATGTTTAGCTAGGGCTTGGTTGTAACAGACAAATACATACTTTTCATTAAATCCTATCTACAAAGAGGAGGCAATTAAGTTCAAGCTACCCTTCATTTGGAGGGTGTAGCTCATGAGTTGTGGTACTATGGTATGGTTACACAAGGGCATAGTGCCACCATCATTCTCTTAGAAGAATTTAGTCAAAGGTTGACAAAAGGATTTGATAGGAAGGATCTGAATGTTCATTTTAATGAGTTACCAATAACTGCAGCAAGAGGGAATCATGGAAAATTATGTGGCCGAATTTCAAAGATTTTTTGCAATGGTATCAGATGTGACTGAAAGGACATTTTTGTTATTTATAGGAGGACTAACTAAACCTCTCAAAAGTTTGTTAAGGATTTTGATATAGAATTCTTATAAGAAGCCATGAAAAGAGTACTGAACTTGGATACTTCAGTTGCTAAAAACAATTTTTAGTGTAAGGAACCACGTTTAGCATTGCAAAAGAAACCATTGTCGAAGGAAGTTCCTCATCCAAAAGACTCGCCAAAAATTTTCAACAAAGAAATAAAAAATGAGCTTAGGAGGAAGTAATTGTGTTTCTCTTGCAAGGAGCCATGGGAGCCTAAACACTTATGTCTTGGAAGGATAGGTACCCTACATTGAAGTTGTTCCAAAGGAAGAACCAAAAGTAGAGGATCTTGAGGGGAACCGAAGAAGAGGAGGTTTCAAGAGGTGCTCTTGCCTCGCTTTTAGGTACACCTAAGTATCATCCTTTCAGAGTTAGTGGGAGATTGCTTGGGCAAAGGATTATAGTGTTAATTGATAATGGAGCCATTGATAATTTCATAGATGAGGATTTGGTTTCTTGGAGAGGACTAGACACAATTTCTTTGAGGGATTCAATGCCATAGTTGTGCATGGCTTCACCATTTCGTGCTATCAAAAAATAAGGCAACTTAACATCACCTTGGGAATGTGTGAAATGCATTATGGCTTCTACATTGTGGGATTAGGAGAAATGGACATGGTTGTTTTCACTTGGAGAGTTAACCTTCAACTATCAAACTAGGAGCTAAAATTCAAGTCAGATGGAAAGAGGTGGTACTTTATGGCATAGAAGAGGGAACTGCCAAATTTTTCATGGTTAAGAGGATGGAGTATCAAAGCATGATTAAATTAAATTTATAGGTGTAATATGTTCTCATGATGATATTTGGTCTACTTTGGAATAGCCTTCCATGGTGCTTGGTCTTACACTTCCGAGATCACCATTGAGTAGAGGTAACCATAAAGAGTTAAAGGGAGAATTGTGTTGGATGTATCCTTCCTATTGAGGAAGTTGGAAGCACCACAAGATCTCAGGGAGAAGTTCACATGAATATTAGAGTAATGTAGCACGAGCATGGAGTAACCTCAAATTTGGGTAGCTGTGCAAAGGATCACCAACAAGGTGTGAGCGGAGTAAGTGGTGATAGCATCCTATCATCAAATGATACAGGAAACACACTCACGACAGTTACGAATCTAATTTCCAGCCTTGATGCTGCTGTCACCACTATTATCAGCCCCCGCATCACTTCATTTGCACTTATACAAATGCTATTGCAGGTGTTTTCAGTCACGGGAAGTTGTAACTCATTTCCAGCCTATATACACTTTGATTTGCACCACATTTGAAGCATACTGCCTACATCATTAGAGAACCCATTGGAACTCAACGCTTTGGTTATAAAGCTCAAATAAGTGTTTTGGATTCTCCATCAGGTGCAACAAAAGCATGATAATGAGTACATAGGGAAACCCTTGGTCTTGTGGGAGTTTGAGGATATCCTCAATCTTCGGGGAGAAGGCATTGTTTGTCATTACACCAAAGAACATATTTTTGGTCGGTGGCATTGCTTGCCTAATCCAAGTCAAAGGTGGGAAACTACAACCATGCATCTTGTCACGGGCATCACAAAGGTTTGCATTTATATTGTTGCAAATCATGCACACTCTATTATTTCTCCTCAGATGGCCAAAGTGACCTTTGAAGAAGAGATTAAGTTACATGGATTGTTTAACAATTTTATGGATGATGGAGATAATAGACTTTATAGTTTTTTTTTTTTTGGTAAAAGTTATTTCATTTGACAAGAAATGATCTAGACTTTATGGAAACTACAATATAATTCATCATATTGACATGGTGATACTTGAGCATTATGGTTTGCAATTGCTTGATGTCAAGCAATTTTGGGAAGGGCAGATTGTCATGTTCCCTTTCTAGAGCTAAAGGAATAATAATATTGTTTTATGTTGGGCCTGGGGCAACTTAATAATATTATTTTAATTGATATAAAAAGTGTTTTTAAACGCTTAATTATAAAAGTTATTTTTAACTACTTCGGAAGGAAATTTTAATGCAAGGGCCTGCATTGGAAAGGTTTAAATAGGTGGCGCTGAATTTATTTGGTATCGCTTCTTTTGGTATCATGATTTCAATTGGCATTTTTCATTTTGGAGTTTTGTGTTAGAATATGCATTGAAGGACAAAAACTCTTAGCTGTTTTCAAAGATCTAGGAGGATGAAAACCCTCTTGATTTGTACTTTGGAGGTGAGGAAGAATATCCTTGTCTCTAGCATTGGCAATTCCACTCAGGGGTTGCATGGTGAGCTGATTTGGAGACTTCTTTGCATGCATTCACTAGGGAAATCACAGCATACCTTCATACTAAGAAGGGTGACTATTATAGTTTAGTGAGTGCAGCTGTTAGAGGAGACTTTAATGCTGATCCTGCAGTTGCACAAGCACTAATCACCACCTTGTGATTTCATTGCACAACATTGGAGGACTGCTAGAGGATTCACTGCAGACCTGAGCACATTTTGGAGGGGCGATCAGTATATACCAGCCATTGCCAGTGACTGCTATCCTGGTACTAAGAGGTATTTGTAAGGCATGTCATTAGAATAAAGATCTTAATATCGTGCAGTCCATATCAGAATATTATTATATCAGCATTGGATATCATTCATTAATCAATCTCCAGTTTGTTTCTGGTATATAGTGGAAGTTCAAATTGACAAATCTGAATATTATGATCTGAGGAGAAGAACCAAATCGTCATTGTTACCATAGCTATTTTCATTTTTTTGTTATTTTAGTTTGTAAACATTCAAGAAAATACAAAAATCCATATATTCCAAAAATAAAGAAAGGGGACATTACATATGCTTTTATCACCAAATCTGCCTGATTGTTGGGTTGACTTAATTACCTTCTTATGGAAAGATGCACCCCGCTTAACTGTACTTGGTTTTGAAAGACCCCTGTTATCTGCACATAAATTGGATAGGATCATGACATCGTTATATAACATGGAGAAATAATTATCAAGTACCGAATTAAACGAGATCTACTCATCATGTATCATCATAAATATGTCTAGGGCTTTGAAAAGGTGCCATTGTGGGGCACTGGAGCAACCTCCACCCTATGTCATACTAATCACTTCATGCAACATACTTATAGGTTGACTTTGGTGTCTTTTGTGCTAAAACTCTAAATTCAATATCTCCCTTTGCTTTTTGCAGTTAGATTTTTACCAATTTTTTTGTTCTCCATAATAAATATAGTAACTTTTTCAGTAATAAGAGTTAATTTCCAAAAATTAGGCATCCATCCAAATTGACATAGGTTTTTTTAACTCTTATCATGGTTTACTTTTTGTATTGGGTTTTAAGTTTTATGCAGGACATGGATCTCTAAATTTTTCCAAGGAGCTGCCATTTTGATTTAGTTTCCAACTTTGATCAAAACCATATTCTGTTTTGGAAAAATGATTATTTTTCAATTTTCCTGCAAGCAGGGGGTTTTACAGAGACAACACTTGGAGAAGTGAGGTTTCCAGAAATAAGTACTCCAGTTCTGGAAAAAGTTTGTCAGTACTTCTATTGGTCATTGCAATTTGCCAGGTTGGTATCTTTAGGCCATTCATTATTATTGTTTTGGATTTAAAGCCTTTGAATTGCAGAAATAAAAAAATATAATTTTCTTATGCTAAGCAAATTATAAACAACATTCAAAAGGTAGTTTTGTTACATGCATGAATTGGCTGGCTGAAGTGTGACCAACTACAGTAAATTTTGGAATTTTGATAAAGTGCTGTGAAGAATATATGAAAAGAAATTCAATGACAGGCCAAATCTTAATTGTGAATATTTCTTTTCTGGTTCTACATATAAATTATTTCTACTTTTGATTAGATAATTTTTCTGTTCTGTTTATCAAAATGTTTTTGGGCATCTATTGGTAAGTTTTACGTACCTATTTGTGCATTTATTGTAGTAGTTTGATAAGCTAATATTTATTACTCATTTTTCTAATAATAAGGTCCAACATATTGGTAATCAATGTGACTTTTGATTCTTGCATCTTTTGCTCAACCCAGATTATGTCTGATCACACAGTACTAAAGAGATCCCAGATTTTGCATGTTTATAATCTATCCAGATTTGTGCCCTTTCCCCATTATTGCTTAATCATCCACTATATTTCTATATCTCTCTCACGTCTTAGAAGCATTGCATTTTCTCCTTTTGCATTAACTATTGTATTGCCTGATTTAAGAGTGGTTTTCTCTGTCAGCCATATTCAATGCCTATGTGACTTTGACATCTCTACAATTTCTAAATAGCTAATATGATTTCCCACATTTTCCTGTTTAATAATAGTCCATAGTACTTGATAGTAGTATTATACTCCAATACATGTGATTAACCTCAAATAATCACCACCTGTCTCATTATCCATGGCACCATGCTGTTCCTGTGTTTTTCAAAAAGTGGTTCTAAACTTTTTATGTTGCTTTTAATTGGCTCATTTTTACAGTTGGGAAAAGAAAAATAGAAGCGTGGGAAAATTATAATTTTTAGTTTATGGTTAAGGCTACGATATTCAATCTTTTTAAGTTTAACTTTGAATAGATTTAAGTTTTTAGTGAAAATGTTAAACACTAATGAGTGTTTTTCTTTTAATTATATTCTGATGATGGTTTGATATAAAATAATAAGTTGTTTTCGATGATGGAGTGCTCACTTACTACTGTAGGACCAATCATAAGTTTTTTACACACTATATTTGATGTGAAATAACAAATAGGAGGTCAATAAATTTGACTAAAAAATTACGCAGTTGAATCCTAATAAAACATCATAATAATGAAATAACAATATCAATTTTTATTTTATTTTTATGGATATAATATTATTTTAAATTTGGTTTGGCTTTTAGTTATACGGTGCATCTGTATTTTTGAAATTGGACTTTTAGTATATTACCTCAAACTTTTGGCAGAAAATTTATCCCTACTTTCCATCAGCTAGCTCAAGATTTTGTGGTTTCCTCTTATTGCAAGTTTGCTAACATATCTTTTTGCAATTTGTGACAGTGGGAAGGAAACTGAGTTCCATATAGAACCCGAAATCATTTTGGAGTTGATGATGGCAGCGAGCTACCTTCATACTTGATTATTGTGTGCTGCAGATAATTTGTAGGTTATTAGGAAAGATTGGATTGATGGTATTGAAGAATTATGTATGTATTATCCAAATACAAGAATATTTGGATTCAGAGATGTACCCCAAATGCTGCACTCAGATTCCATGACTTGAAATTAGTTGTTTACAAAACCATTTCGTTTGTCACGTGTGCATTTGAGCTGACATATTCATGGCTTGTCTTAACTCTTTAACTTACTAATTTATTGGATCTCACGGACACTCTAATGAATCAATGAAATAACAGTTTGTAATTTCTGGAGTTGATTTTGCTACTTGGCTTGGGATTTTTATAGGTCAAGTCCTGTATTTTATTGCTAGATCAGTCAGCAATTTCCTCTTTTAAAAGCATATTCTTGATTACCTATGTTAAATAAACTCGTACGGCAATACCATCCTGGTGAGGAAATCGTAATTTTTTCCCTGTACTCAAGGGGCGATTGATGAGCTTGATAAAACATTATATAAGCTGCTCATTTTCTTGTTTCTTTCTTGAATTTTCTGCTCGAACTTGTTTAACTGTTTTCTCGAATCTCGTATTTATTTTGGAGGAACAGGGCAACCCTGCCCAAAAAAATAAAGGAGGTATTTTGGCTCGGCCTTGGTTCTTGGTATCATTGGATTACATGGATTGGGTTGACTACCATATATCAGTGAATGTCTTTTCACGAAACAAGACAGGACTTCAGTGTGGGCAAGGTTGTCATTATGATCGATTCAACAATGACAGGGTCTTGTTTTACTCATTTTGAGTATCTGTATGCTGCTTTGTTGTAGTTGAGGGCTTTCCTTACTGTACTATCAATTATGTTGGAAAAATCAAGTTGATGTTAAATTGTATAAGTTTTTTGGTATTAATTTTAGGTTCTAGTGTAATGGTGAGAATTGTATATTTGCGTCTTTTTTAATGTTTTGGGTTAGTTTTGATTAAAGTGTTTTTAATAAGCAGTATATTTTTATGTGAATTTGATTTGTGATATTATTACATTTCATTTTCATTATCACTCATAACAAGAGATTGGTCTTGATCCATATATCTAATATTCATTTTGATCAAATTTGTGGAGGCAGATTTTACTTGAGTCATTATTTTTAGTTATGGATTTGATTCTAGACTTGTCAAAGTTAAATTCAAAATCTAGTTTACTGACTTCTTCTGACCTAGCATACATCTGTGTTGATTTCTATGTTAATGTTGTATTTAAAGATTCATTCATTCATTTTGAAATCATTTAGGAACCTTGAAATCATCAAGGACAATTTAGGAATCATTGAAGCGCATAATTTATCATATCAACAATATTAGAGCATTACATCAACATACATCATCTTAGGTCTATTGCACATTTGCTTTTTGCCCATAATCTTTGGTCCAAAGCTGTTGAATCAATCTAACTAGGGGTTTGATTAAGAACATAATTTTTACAATTTAGTAGAAGATTGTGAGCACCACCTTTCCTTATCAAAACTTGCTATTATAAGATAAGGACCCATGAATTTGGACAACCATTTTTTGTTTGTTTATGTAGGGTCTAGGACCAAATCTGCACATTAGATCATTTCCATGTTTACAAAGATCATTTCTATAGATCTCGTTTTAAATCAGAGTGAAACATAGCATTTTAAAGAATTCAAGTTAGTATTGAAATAATTTTTCATGAAATTTGGCACTATTGACATGAGTATGTATTTAAGATATGAAGATGTAAATAAATTATTAAAATTGTAGATTAAAATATTTCTCATCTTTTAGATAGTTTAACTCAAAAACTACATAATTGAATCTCGATGAATGAAGATTTGTCACATATGTAAGATATTTATTGTTTTTGTTTGATTAGTAGTCTAATTCTTCAAAAATGAGCAATAACTTCAAGAAGCTTTATTTATACAAATTAAGGATATTTATGGTACATTTTTTTTTCAATTGAAATTTGTGTTGTTTGTTAAAATATATAATTGTTATAATTGAAATTGAAAATAAAAGCAAAACAATAGAAGAAGAAAAATAAATTACTAGATCTTTTTGAAATTGTATGTATATATTATTTTTATAAAAAATAAAAAATGACAATCCAATATATTATTTTTATAAAAAATAAAAAATAACAATCTAATAGAATATGTTTTTAATTGAGTGTTAAATTCTAAAAATTTATTTTACGAAAATGTTATATGATATTTCTTGAAAATATTTGTAAAAAATAAAAAATATAGCAGGCCACTTCAAGGGGGTATATAGGCTGGAAATGAATTACAACTTCCCGTGACTGAAAACACCCACAACCACATTTATATGAGTGCAAATGAAGTGATGTGGTGGCTGATAATGGTAGTGACAACAACATCAAGGTTGGAAATTAGATTCGTAACTATCATAAGTGTGTTTCCTGTATTTGAGGTTACTCCATGTTTGCGTTGCATTACTCTGATATTCATGTGATCCTCTCACTGAGATCTTGTGGTGCTTAAGAAGGATACATCCAACACAATTCTCCCTTAACTCTTGATGGTTACCTCTACTCAATGGCAATCTCGAAAGTGTAAGACCAAGCACCATAGAAGGCTATTCCAAAGTAGACCAAATATCATCATGAGAAGATATCACACCTATAAATTTGATCATGCTTTTGATGCTCCATCCTCTTATCCATGAAATTTTTTGGAGTTCCCTCTTCTATGCCACGAAGTACCACCTCTTCCCATCTAACTTCAATTTTAGCTCCTAGTTTGATAGCTGAAGGTGAACTCTCCAAGTGAAAACAACCATTTCACTCCAAAAACCAAGGGCATTTCTCCTAATCACACAACATAGAAATCATAATGCAATTTATGCATTCCTAAGGTGATGTTGAGCTGCCTTATTTTCTAATAGCACAAAATGGTGAAGCCATCCACAATTGATTTGAGTCCCTCAAAAAAATTGTGTCTAATCCTCTCCAAGAAACCAAATCCTCATCTATGAAATTATCAATGGCTCTAATGAAACCTTTAGATTTTTTTATGGCTTCTAGTTTGTTCCCATTTTTCTGAGCTTTTAAATGGTCTTTCCATGGAAAAGGGTGTGTTATAACAAGTGCCTAGAATTTCTTTATATTGAAAAACTTTCTAAAACCCTAATAGTCATTTACCCCCTATGCTTTTGTTATAATCTTGTGTTGACCTCCATTTACCTGTTGTCGGTACATTAAGTTACAACCTTATGTCTTTGACATCATATGCTCACCAACCCTCTATTTCTAAGGTTACCGCTTGAACTTGTGTGCTTAAATAAGTTGTTAAATGCCTAAGTCTTTTCTATGCATCCTCATAAATTGGCCCCCTCTTTACTTTGTTGTGTTGAGTTGTTTTAAGAGAAGTTGCTTAATATTGCCTTTAAGTTGTCCACACCCTGACCCAACATGAAATAAAATATTCAAGTTAAAGTCTGTGGAACTCGTCTTGCACTGACAAATGACATTTTTGGGTGGACCCACAAATGCCTTGTGAAAGTGTGGGAAGAGGACATGTGGCCAAGTTTGAAAGGTATACTGTCATATTGGCTTAATGGGTAACACATGGCATCATCTCATTGACTTTTTTCCATTCCATGGAGTATTTTCATAAAGGCTTATTTGAAGCTGCAAAAGTGTAGGAGGTTGCCAAGTGTTAAGATTTGAGCTATTAAATGGGACACATGTTGGTTGTTGATCAAGCCCGACATGTTTTTATACAATAAAAGGAGTTTTAAACCATGATCATCTAATGACACATGGCACAATCTAAAGGGTTGTCTGCCATTATGCGAGTCCTTTTCAACAACTTTATCTTAAGACCGCAGAAGCGTAGGGATCTACCACGTGGACAAAAGTGATTGTTCCTCCCGATGACGTGCCTTTGCAGAGCTGTAAAGGTGATCCTAAATGGAAGGTTTCTATTGGTTTGAGATCTTTTCCACACATGTCAAAATATTTTCAAACTGGTTAGATCTATTGCAACCGTCAAATCGAATCTTTGACCCAAAGATCAACAACTCATGTTTCAACTTAGAAACCGAGTAGATGCCTGCTTTGGCTCACACAAGATGAGAGTAATGGTGGAAAAGATGAATTTCATGCTAGCAATTAATGATTTTTCTCCATAAAGTCTATAGTCCAAGCAATTGAAGAGTTCATTTAAGCATTTCAAGCATCCATCAAGAAGAATTTGCAACAATCAAGAGCTTTCCATAGTGATTAGGGTTTTTGGAGCACAAAAACCAGTAAGTTCACCTATAACTCTAGACTTTCTCAAATTCATTGTCATAAAGTTTGTTGTTATCCTCAATTGTGTTCTAGAGTGTCAAATTGAGCTAGGGCAATCTTTCCTAGTTTGAATTGCTTAGAATTTTCCCTAGTAGTTGTTTGAATTATTGAAAAACCCTAGAACCCACCAGAAAACCCTCGTTTCTTGAATTAAATTGCAAACATGAGTCCACCAAGAATTCAATCTTCTTTCTCATCCCAAAACCAAGCCCTTCATGATGACCTAGTTGCACAACTCCTTGGTTCGTCCACCCAAAAAATTAAGGTCCATGGTCTTGGTGTTGTCAAGGATTTGCTGGATGAAGCCCATGAGTGCATAGATGCAGAAATTCCTATGGGGGGAGGTCACTATTTTTCCATTGGTATGGCAAAAGGAAATTGCCCACCCCAGTTTCAAATGTATGGAAATATGACATGGGAAAATTGGTTGTGCCCAATGTCTTCATGGGTGTAGACTTGCTCAAAGCCACGACCACCAATTATGATGAGAAGATTAGGGCAATAAGGTCTGTAAATTGTGTGATTATAGTTACAATTGATAAAACATCTATCTCTGAGACTTTTAAAGTCAACCTAGCTGGAAGCAAACCCATTGACTTTGATACTTTCAAGCGAAAGTATCAACAAGACAGGAGTAGCTTTAGGGAATTCTGGTTGCCTAGGCATAGAGAAAAGGGGTTTAATGGTAGGTCAATTAGGATCCCTCCAAATGAAACAAAACCATTCAAATTTGATAAGTTTGAAAATTATTTTGTAAGAACGTATTATAAATTGCGCCAGGTCCTTGGGGCAAAAAAATTGGAAAGAATCCCTATGCATTTTATGTATATGGATTTTGACAGTCATAATGTAATGATTAATGATGAATATGACTATGCAACCTTTATTGCGATGTCATACACAATCAGCTAATTGAGCTCAAGAAAAGACATAAAATGGTGAAGTTCTGGTGGTATTCTTTCTTATGGCACATGTTCCTATTCAAAGGGAGGGGAGAATGGAGTCTTGCACTGCAAATCTGTGATAACAATGGACAAGGACATGAGATCCCAGTCCAGTACTAGACTCATGTATGGGACATACATTGTGAACAGGCCAACTATGTCACTTTTAGGAATCACTTTGCTAGCAAAGTATTATCTTTTTTGTAGGGTCCACTGGCTAGAGTACCAAAGGAGATATTAGATTTTTTGAGGCATGTGGAGAGGAGGCCAGATTTGGGAATCAAGCATAATTAGGGAGATTTTATTCTCCATTCTAACCACACTATGCTAAGGATCTATGGATGCCTGGTAGGACCCCATGTCCTAACTAGATTTGTGCCTTTAAGAATTGGTTTTTTGGAAGGATTTGTGATGAAAAGGTTGTAATTTGCAATTTTGGAAAGATGGTTTGAAAGCCAAAAAATAGAGCAGGTGGTTGAAGTGGTTTTTTAATTTATTTATAGAAAAATGCAATTACAAAGTAAAAGGTGCAGTTAACGCCTGTAAGGAGAAGTTGCACAAATGGACTAGTAGCAGTTACACACACAAAAACATTACATAAGGAGAATCAAGGAAACACTGAAATAAGACCAATAGTAGCAATGCTCAATTTTGCAAAAATGATCTTAAACTTTGTGTTATACAAAGTTCTTTTTTGCTCATTAGTTGCTCAACTTGCAACTTGATTTGTTGAATTTGAAAATTCAACTTAGATTCTTCCTAGCCTTGTTTGGAGCATAGAAAATAGGGTAGCAAGATAATAAAATATATCAAAGTAAAGTCTTAAAAATACATATTCTTGATGATATTTGTAAGGGGGGAAAATAACATAAGGAAAACAACAATGAATCGAACCAAATCAATTCAAACAAGATCAAATTCCAAACCCATACTCATGAAATGAAGTTATAAAATAACGAAATCAACAAGCAATGCAATCATAAAGATAACATAAATTGAATTCACAAAATTTAACGTTACCATCCCATGTTGAGTGTAATCCATATTGATGTTGAATTGTGTTTGAATCAATATGAAGCCTCCATTTGTTGTTTGCAAAAGCTTCAAAGTGTGTTAATGTGATCGAAGATATGTGTGTATTTCCTCTCAAGAATTTGAATGTCAATTCAGCATGACCTCTTTGCATAAACTCTATAGATTCTCTGATCGATTTTGAGAAGAAAGAAGGTTGTTTTATAGATTTTTAGGTTTGAGATGAACGATTGAGATTCAGCAGTAAAAGATCATGATCAACGGCTGAGAACCGTTGAGAGGAAATAGATTGGAATGATTGGTGGGATTGAAGAAATCAGGTTGAGTGGTTAGTGGGATTGAAGAATAGATGAGTTAGTCAATTGTTTAAAGTGAGAAATCAGTGGTGATGATTTACTCAATCAAAAAGGGGTGAGGGCAATTCATTAATTGAATAATTAAATAATATTCAGAGAGAACATGCAAGTCATGTTTGACTTTACCAAATAAAGATGTATTTGTTTTTTGACTTTGTTGAACGATTTCAAATAATTAATTTAATTATTCAAGTTTAGAGAGGGGAAAGTGATGTAATTAAATTATTAAATGATAACAATAAAATTGATTTAGATGAATAGGGTATATTAGTGACATAATTAAATAATTGAATTTTATTTAATTAATCAAGCAGAATAAAGTTAGATTAGGAGACAATATAGCGAATTAATTAAATAATTAAATATTATTCAATTAATAGAGGACAATAGGGTTAATGATGCAAATGATGTGAAATGCAATTATATTAATGATAATGATGTTGATAATGGAAAAATGTCATTCAAGATGTTCGATATGCGTTAGGTCATTTTTACATCTCTACATTTTGCCCCTCTTTGAGACAAAGTACTAGTTTCTTTGTTTCAAAGAATTCAATGTTTAGATCAAAATTTGAATTTTTTTTATATGCCCCATTGTGCCTCGATGGTCAGTGGAATGATGATATGGTGTTGGGCTGGCCCCTCAAGAGATTGGCCAAAAAATTACTTTTCGGGTCAGGCCCGCGGTAAGGTTTCGTTGTAGTTTAGATGCATAGAGAACAAAAAATTAGGCTATGGGACCCTTGTTTATTATTTCAAATGTTCTAGGGTACTCCTAATTTTAACCTAGGAATGTTTCCAAGGTAAAAAAATTAGGGTTTGGGTGGTAAAAATAGGAATTTAGGGTTCATTTTTCCTTATTTTGCATTCTTAGCCTTAGCAAATTCTTGCCTCTGAAGATCCTACATTTACGATTGTTGAGTTGCGATTGCAAGGATTCTGGGTGCCCCACACTGTGCAGAGGTAGTTCATTCTTTCAGGAGGCCAGCTGGCATAGGCATCGTGGTATGCACCACTTCTTTTCTTGTTTTCGTCTTTTTACGTTTGCGTAATCAATGTTAAAAATCATTTTTGATGATAGCGGTAATTTCAAGTTTTACTGCTATTGTACTTTTTGATTTTATTGCTTTCATAAAATTTGCACGCTATCATTTTTCTTGTTCGCTATCATAAAATTTTCTTTCTTAAATTGTTTACCGCTATCATAAAATATGCCCGCTTTTGTTTATGACTTTTGTAAAATTTGTGCGCTATTGTTAAAACTAGCCGCTATCATGAAAACTAGCCACTATCATTAAAACTAGCTACTATCATTCAAAACAAAACCACTATCACACAAAATTATCGCCTAATTTTTTTTGAACATTAATTATGCAAATGTAAAACAACGAAAACATGAACGAAAGTGGTACATATATACCTCGATGCTTGCACCAACTAGCCTCCCGAAAGAATGAAATGCCTTTGCATGGTGTGGGGCACCCGAAATCCTCACCATCGCAACTCAACAATCATAAAAGCAAGATCTCCAGAGGCAAGAATTCACTAAATGCTAAGAGTGCAAATGAGGAAAAATGAACCCTAATTTCCTATTTTTACCCCCCAAACCCTAATTTTATACCTTGGAAACCATCCTAGTTTAAAATTAGGAGCACCCTAGAACATCTAAAACCATAAACAAGGGCCCTATAGCCTAATTTTTCATCCTTTATGCATTTGAACTACAACGAAACCTTGTTGCAAGCCCAACCTGAAAAGTAATTTGTCCGACCAACCTCTTGAGGGGTAGCCCAACATCGCATTATCTTTTCGCTAATTGTCGGGGCTTAGTGGGGCATATAATTTTTTTCAAATCTTGATCCGAACATCAAATTCTTTGGAACAAAGCAACCAATACTTTGTCTCAAAAAGGGGAAAAATGTAGACATGTAAAAATGGCCTAACGCATATCACACATCTTGAATGACATTTTTCCATTATCAACATCATTATCATTAACACAATTGCATTTAACATCATTTACATCATTAAACCCATTTTCCTCTATTAATTTTGTTTTAGACTGCAGGAATCGGGTAGCACGACCCCCTATAAATTGCAGTGTGCCTGGTAAACATTTTAATGTGACCAATAGTGTTGGCACGACATGCCTTTTGGTACCACGGGGGTGGGGGAGACTAGACCTCGTGACCAACCTGGACTCCAACAGGAAAGATTTAGCCAACCGAGCTAGGGCCTCCACCCCATTTTCCTCTATTAAGTGAATAATCTTTAATTATTTAATTAATTCACTATCACATCATTAATCTAACTTTATTCTTCTTGATTAATTAAATAAACATTAATTATTTAATTATGTCACTAATATGCCCTATTTGTCTAAATCAATTAAATTTTTATCATTTAATAATTTAATTACATTACTTTCCCATCTCTAAATTTGAATAATTAAATTAATTATTCAAAATCATTCAACATAGTCAAAAAATAAATACATATTTATTTGTCAAAGTCAAACATGACTTGCACATTCATCTCCAAATATTAATTAATTATTCAAATTAATTAATTATCCTCACCCCTTTTTGATTGAGTATATCATTACCAATGATTTCTCACTCTAAACGGTTGAATAACTCATCTATTCTTCAATCCCACTAACCACTCAATCTATTCCTCAATCCTACTAACCACTCAACCCGATTTCTTCAATCCCCCCAATCATTCCAATATATTTCCTCTCAATGATTCTCAACCATCGATCGTGATCTTTTACTATTGAATCTCAATCATTCATCTGAAAACATGAAATCTATATATAAACCCTCTTCATTCTAAAAAATGATCAAAGAATCTATAGAGTTTATGCAAAGAGGTCATGCCGAATTGACATTTGAATTCTTGAGAGAAAATACACACACATCTTCAATCACTATTAACATGCTTTGAAGCTTTTGTAGACAACAAATGGAGGCTTCATATTGATTCTTGAACACAATTCAACATCAATACATATTACACTTCAACATGGGATGGTAACATTTTAATTTCATGAATGCAATTTGTGTTATCTTTATGATTGCATTGCTTGTTGATTTCATTATTTTAGAACTTCATTTCATGAGTATGGGTTTGAAATTTGATCTTGTTTTGAATTTATTTGGTTTAACTCATTGTTGTTTTCCTATGCTATATTCCCCCCTTTACGGGTGATCCCACAATACTGGTTTACAATTCCATTGAGGAAGGAAAATTGCAAAAATGCTCCCATAATTTTTTTTTGGTTTTTAGGCGTTCACACGAACTGGGGGTTCAGATGGACCCAAAATGGGTTCGCTCAAACCCCCCTTCGAGTGAACCCTCTTTAATGATGGGACCCACATTTTGAATGTTTTCCAAAATGGAAACAAAGGAAATTTTTGAAAAAGGGGTTCAGAACCCCCTTGCTTTTAGGTCAAGGGGGTTCACTCGAAGTGGGGTTCGAACTCCCCTTTTCCCTCCTCCCCCTCTTCTACCAAATATTTGCAAAAAATTTCCTTTTGAAGCTCAGTTTAAGGATGATAATGAAGGAGACTTCACAGACCCAACTGGATGATGGTAGTCCTTAGAACGAGCTCTCCATTGAATATAATTTTAATATGTTTTGGTTTTATTATGCATTTGTTTTTAGTTTGATTAAACATAGGCTTTTCACTGAAAATCAAGCTCTCTATTCTGCACATGTGGAAAAATAGAAGATTATCAAAACAAAATTTGGAAAAATATCAGTGCACTAGATATTGATGTCCTTGATCCAACAATTTTTTTTGAATTTTGATACATACAAAAAAAGTTATTTTTTAGCCAGTAAATCATGTCTAAATTGTAATTGGTTTGACTTTGAAACTTAATTAAGAAAAAAATATTCAATGAAATGCTCTGAAACCAATTCCATGCACTAGATATCATAGTTACGAATTTAAATTCGAAAAAATTAGAATTTTATCCTTCATAGAAATAAAGTTATGTGTTAGCTAGTAACATCACTCTTTAAAAATGGTGTTCACTATTAAAAAAGTACTAGTTTTTGAAGGAGATGGAAAAAGAAGTGCAATCTGATTCCAAAATTTTGGAAAAAATATATTTAAAGAATCTACAGTCAAAATATCACAAATCACTAGTTTGCATCATGGACAAACAACAAACTGGTTTCTATTGATATTGGAACATAATTATATTGGGTGGCGTAAGAAGGCTGAAGGGAATGATTAGTGGAAATTAAAATGAATGCAATTGTAGATTATATGGAGATGCCATTCAATTCATGAGTTAGTTTCTACAAGGAGATATACAAAATTTAATATTGTCCAGAAGTGGACGATTTTCCATTGGAAGAACCGACTGAGTTTCTACAGCAGATGAAGATGAAATGAAAAGAGCATCTCATAGGCCCTTGCAACACTTCCTGATTTGAAAGGGGCAGTGACAGAAGTGTTGTAGAGAAGGGCTAATTTAGTTGTATCCATCCCTATTCTCTGTGCAATTGTGTTTGATCTGAAAATGTGAGATTGGTTGCATGGGATGGAAATACTGAAGGTGGTGAAGATGAGACAAAGCTATAGGTCTAGCTCAATGGTGTACTGACAATAATAAGATAAGTATTTTTATGTTTGTACCTTTGAATATTGATCATGAATTTTATGTAGTTAATAATAATTCATGCACTAACATTGGGAATAGTGAATCATGTATGCTTCTAGCATTGGTCTGTATATTTCTCTTCAGGGTAGTTTGATTCTATGAACTATTATTAATCTCTCTAAAATGCAGGATGGAGAGAGATTGCATAAAGAATTCAAAGGGAGAAAGAGCTTGAGGCATCTTGTGAGGAAGTCATGCCATGGAGACATATCTTGCAACCTTGAGACTAAGTTGGTGGCACATAACTTCATTGGAGTCATCTCTCAAGGGTACAAGGTTGAGTCAACCTTGGATGGAGAGTTTGCATCAACAAAGAAGATTGAGAAAGATGAAGACACTAAACAATGAAGAACCTATATAGATTTTCATTGCATTCAACTACTTCAAAGAGGAGGAAATGACATTCAGACGGAGTTAAATTTTGAGAATTCAAGGCATGAGTTGAGAGCATGTCTGGGAAAGAGATTAAGGTTCTGAGATCAGTTAATGGAGGGGAGTTCACTTCCAGAAGATTTATTTGAAATCTCTAAGGCAAGGATCAAGAGGGAGTTTTGTGACTCACTGAGAAGAAGTGAAGGTGTTAGCTAAGTGGATTGTAGTGTTGCAAGGCCAGGTGCTAAAGTCCTTGGAAGACCTCTTCAATTGTAGAGAACAAAATTGCACAAGACAGTCAATCTGGATTTGACATTGGTAGCTCCACAATCCTATTCAGAATAGGGTGATCTGGGATGATCTCGAGGAGGACATTCTTGGACTCTCACAAGTCAGTAATGCTAGAGGTGTGCATTGGAAACTATTCCTCTAAGACAAGCATTGCAAGCAATCTTTGATGAGGAGGTCAGGAGATTAATGCAAGTACTTGGAGCTTCAGAGGGAGTCATATCATCATGAAGATTTGTTGTAATGCATATTTCTATGAGATGGAGAAATATGAGGTGAAAGCCCTTGTAATGTATATTTCTCTGAGACAGAGAAATATGAGGTGAAAGACCTTGTAGTGTATATTTCTTTGAGATGGAGAAATATGAAGTGCAAGCCCTTGTTCATCTCTGAGACTGAGACGAGACATCATGTTGAGAGTCTCCATGATGATATCGCGTTGAGAGACTCCATGATGACATCACGTTGAGAGACTCCGTGATGAGCCCTTGTTTATCTCTGAGACTGAGATGAGACGTCATGTTGAGAGACTCCATGATGACATCATGTTGAGAGACTCCATGATGACATCATGTTGAGAGACTCTATGATGAGCCCTTATTCATCTTTGAGATTGAGATGAGACGTCATGTTGAGAGACTCCATGACAACATCACGTTGAGAGACTCTGTGATGAACCCTTGTACATCTTTGAAACTGAGATGTGTTTCTTTCCAGACATGGGAGTAGCCATTGTGGACGTCATGTTGAGATACTCCATGGCGACATCACATTGAGAGACTCTGTGATGAACTCTTGTACATCTCTAAGACCGAGATGTGGTTTTCCACAAATGGGTGTAGCCATTGTGGGTGTCATGTTGAGAGACTCCATGACGAGGATATCTAGAAAATACCTCCCTAGCTAAGAGGGAGTGTAAGTGTTTATAGCTTCGGGAGCTATTTTCTTTTAAATAAAGGCAAGTTGGCATTTGCTTCATAAATAAATTATATCTTTCTAAGGGCTGACCTAGAGAGGAGGCCACCCAACTTTGTATATAAAGAGGATGAAGTCCTCTCATTTGTATATCAACTCATTCACTCTCCAATTAAGATTTCCTACAACTCACATATTTTAGCAGGAAGATCTGATTCTTTGAAGAAGTATAATCATTTGCTCAAGGAGGAGCAACATATATTATTGTATAAGACTTGGCCAAATTTGGGGGCCTGATTGTGTATGCAGATTTCTGCACTTATTCATTCAATTTATAAGAAGATATTTTTTTAGGTTTTTCTCCCTCGAGTAGGAGGGTTTTCCCAAGGTAAATTGATGTGTTCATTGTTCTATGTGTTCAGTTTTCTGCTTATTGCATTCCTGATCCTAAACTAACAAAATGTTGTCTTGAGTTGGTTTCTAAGTTACTTGTGGATATCTGGTTGATAGGGCTTATTCTCTAGCCTGTGCTAAATGCTTAAGGGTTTGCACTAGCATACGAAGTTGTGATATGTTATTTTTGGTCATGACCTATCTTTTTGGGGAACACATTGAGTTACTTCAATTGGGAGAATGTTTTTGGTCCAAATGGTTATGTGTTCCATGTTTCATATATATGTTTCCCTATTGCTGACTTAAGATGGTGTGCGCTAGCATGTGAATTGTTTTGGATCACATTGAAAGATGTTATAAGGCCATTTTTGGTCCTCACTATCCTCGGGATATGAACTCTCTATGTTCTTGTGGCTGACTTGTTGAATTTATTATTTATCTTCTTCCTTGCTGACCTAATTGAAGTTATGAAGTGTTGCAGTGGATATAAATGCAAGATCTTTTCAGATGCAAGAGGTATGGATTAAGAGAAAAAGTGTTGAAGTGTGCATGTGTGTAATGTGTTGAATATCCAACAAAGAAAGTGTGAAAAGTGTGTGTAAGAAGAATTAGATGGCCTTAGTTAGCAGAATGTTATGTTGACAAGATTTGTATCTTTACTATAAACTCTTGTATCCTACTTTGAGATAGTGAATCTCATCGGGTCCTTTTGTATCTTTTACTTGAAGTTGTCTTAGCTTCAGTGTCTAAAAGTCCTTGGAAAAGATCCTAAATTTAATTTTACAGTGAGCATCTTTACTATGAGTTAACTCTCATTGTGGTTTTTCCTTCATTGGGTTTTCCATGTAAATTTGCTATAATCTTGTGTAAGTGTGTTATGTGTTTCATTTCTCATTACTGTTGAACTAGTTAAGGGTTGAATTTCTATGTCTTTCATTGTTGTGAGCTACCAACCTTAAAATACTATATCTCTTTGTTGCTAATTTGATTAAGAAGTTTGAATTACTTAGGAATTCAAGTTTTGGGATAGATTGATTCAAACCCACCTCTCAGTCTCTAGGTGTTTTCAACACCATTTAGGGCCCAACAATCATTTTAGAAAGTTTTCTCTCACTCATGGACTTCAATTATTACTTATCCTTCAACTAGATGGCCACATGCCTTAAGAAAATAGGCTCATAGATAAACAGACTTGAGAAGAGACCTATCCCACCAACATAATAGCATGATAAAGAGATTCATGCATAACCATCAAGATTCACCATGAGGACGATAATTAAAGGAAGAGTGATGTCACACACCTCTATATCCTTCACATCTCTTGCAGCTCCCACACCTTCCTCCCTTGCTACACCTCCATCGTAGGTTTGCTCTTCTTTTGCGGACAACTTCAATCCCTCTACGCACACTCTCCCTGTCATGGATGGAGTTATACCGCCAAGAAAGGATTTCTAGGCCTTTGCACCACCGACGGTATGCCCTAGAATGACTAGGGTTTTTCAAAGTGTCAAAAACTCCTGCTTGGGCAATTCAACACTTCTCTGCCCAGCTATTGGTTCTCAATTGTCGACGGACTCAAAAATTGGGCATAGTTTGTCCTTCCGCGATATGCTTGTTGGATCAAATCAAAGGAAAATGTTTAAGTCTGCAACCTAGGATGCTCGCCCTCTGAAGGACAACTTGGCTTTGATTGAACACGAGATTCCCAAGTACTGCCCAAAATTGTGCTTCAAGAATGCATCCTCTTCACCTGTATTGGGTTTTTTAGAAAAGCTTCAAAAGGAGCTTGATGCTAGAGAACAATACTTTTCTTCCAATGGATTGATTGGCTGGTTCAACTACCTATGGCCAACCTTCCCAGATCTACATGAATGGATCCCTTCAGCATGACTTCCCTCACTCAACTTAGGTAATTTAGAGGTTTACCCCTATGCTCAAGGGTTTTTTATTGTGGTGTTTGATTGTATTCAAGACCGAGATGCCATTCTCCAAGAGAAATGGAGCTGGAGGAAAAGCATACTCCTTATTAAACCATGGTTTCTAGATTTTAACCCTGCTACTACATCTTTATCTGTCAAACTTGTTTGTATTTGTTTTCTGAATCTTCCATTGCAATTCTTGTTTGTGGATTGTTTTTAGACGATTGGATATTCTTTGGGATGCTTCCTTGCTGTGGATTCGAACACAACTAACTTCATCCACATAATTTTTTCTCACATCCTTGTAAACATTGATGTCTCAAGTGATCTCCCTGCTGATATCAAATTCAAGTTTGCTGACTGTAGTTGGATGCAATTGCTAGATTATGAAGGTCTACCCTTCCACTACAGGAAATGCTTTGAAACAAGTCATATGGCCAACTCTTGTTCTAGAATCATGAAAAACTCTCAACAATAGTCCTGGTGGATGGATGCTCAACCTCGTCATTATTCAATTAGAGCATCTTCAAAGGTGGGGGAGGAAATGGCTGTTCCTCCTCAAATTCCTTCCCTAGTTCCTGAGAATGGGCAAGGCACAACAAACTCGACTAAGAATCCTTGTCCAGACACATTCCTGGCTCAAAGGCTATTGCAACAACCAAGTAGTCCTCCAAAAGTCAAGCCTCAAATTTCAGTTTCAAATCCAATTAATGTTCCTTCTCCATTGAAAAATTGGAAATCATCTGCAATGAGTGGTGGAAGCAATCCACAAGTTTCATCTCAAATCGCGGTTCCTACAATAATGCAAACATAGGAGGATGGGGAAGATTGGCAAAAAGTGCAAAACAAGAAAAAGAAAATTCGCATAACAAAGTTAAATAGGATTACTTTGGATTTGCAAACCCACACCGAATCTGGTGGATAAGCGTAACTCAAAATGAGCTGTGGTATACTATTGTACCCCTCTGTTGCATTATTGCATGCTAGCTATGGCTGGCCATTTTTGTAATCTTTAATTTTAATCAATAAACTCACTCTTATAGATAAAAAAAAAAGATTCACCATGAGGAAAGCTCATGTAATTGGAACCTTATTAGTTTGGTGACTTAGATTTTTGACTAGCCATTTAACACATGTCATGTTAGGTTTCTCCTTTGTAGAACTGATCTAGCCAAATGGGACCCAACAAAGTCATATTCAGTAGCCAATAATTAAACATCATAGCAAGGCATAGGGATACCAACTTAGGAAGTTATCCCTTGAGTACAAACAACTAGAGTTGGTGCATTGTTCTATCACCCAAATGTAAAATATAAACTACTTATATTATTATTGTTTTGTTAATTTTAATTAGTTAAGTAGAATGTCAAATATTTATGATGCCCATGAACTAAAAATTACTTAAATTAATTTTTTTCCAAATTTTAAGGTAAAATCTATAGATTATTTGTGAGAAAAAAAAATGAACATGTTATCTACCTCATCTAAAGTTCATTGAAATTCATTTGAACAAAACAATATACTTAGACCTTTGAGTTACTCTACTATAGCCAAGACTTAGTAGCATAAACCTTCGGTGAATAAATTCATTGTCTTGGGAAGATAATTTTTTTTTTGTAAACTTGGTATATTGTTTTTGCCAACAATAAATATATAACCTGAAAATTATATTAAATTAGATCCATAGACATATGCATGGAGATGGGAAGCCAAAAAGTGACCAAAAAATGTGTTTAATGTATAATGTGACCATGCTATAAAAAGCATAACCAAGCCACAATGTGTCTATGATATAGTTATAATGTGTAGGATTTACATTTTAAACTAATGAAAAGCCTATTTTAGACTTGGAATAAATTTAAATTTTTAAGTCAATGGATTGGATATGTATCTTGGGCACCTAGATCTATATTTTACACAAACTATACCTTACACTTCATTAGATTGACATATTTTAGAATGAAATCCCACAAAACCACTACCACATTATCAACCTATTTCTTAGCTTTTTAACTATAGACACTTAAAATATGATCTTACCCTACCACAAATAATTTACCCTAGCCTAAGCTATTAATAAATTAAATATTTATTATTTATTTAATTATTTTACCCTTCACTTAATTAATTTAATTACATAAATATTATTATTTATTTAATTAATCACATTCAACTTTATCCTTGTCCATTTGATCCTATCCCTTAAAACTTTTCACATGGATCACAACCTAAAATCATCATCATGTGAAAAGTGTCCCTGTCACCTTATCCATTCACATAAAGATGTTGCCCTAATCCATTCACCTTATCCCTCATGTGACACTCGTCACATGACTACATCTTTTAGACTAACCAATCAATCCTCAGTCAATCTTATCCATCCATCATCAATCTATCTTAGCCCTTGATTTTTCCTCTTGAGAACTCTATAACTAGAGACCTTCATCCTTCATTAGCAATCAAGTCTATTATTGTTAACCTTATGCTATTACTTTTCCATCTCATTATTACAATAATACCAAGGTTACGTTGGTATAGTGAGCAATCCACATCATATCACAATCTAGAGAAAATCAAATAGAACTAGGGTGTATTCTATTTGAGGTCAATCTAGGAGGATGGAGATTGTTTGAGGTATACATTTGATTATTTACATTATCTTATGTTGTTTTGCTTCACCCATTTTTCCACATCTTTGTTAACTATGTAGTTTTTTTTATAGTTTGAATAAATTAAGGTATTAATATTCATTTACTTCTAGTGATATCTTCATATGACTAAAAACACATATATTTCTCTTTTCATATTTTTTGATATGTTATATAATTATTTTAAAAATCTATGATTTTCTATGCTTCAATCTATACACATTAAAAAATAACACTTTTTATTATTTTGTGAAATTTAAGTGATGAAAATGCTTATTGATCAATTTTTAGGATGCATCTTCTTTCGAAAGATAATCAATAAAAAAAGAAGAAGCTTGTAACACGTATTCTTAACTATTTTCCCACTATTTTAATGAGAAAAAGGGGGCCACACATACTTAACACCATTTTGTATTTTAGTGATAAAAAATAACCTTTATGTGTGCTTGGTTTTTGAACCTATTAATCTAAGTACCATTTTTAAAAATACTTATTATTTTAGAAATTAGACTCTAAACACTACATTTTTTTTTGTTCTTGGCACATCTTCTAAATTTGAGTGTAAGCATCTCAATTTACTCATCAAATTTTAGGAAAAAAGCCAATAAGATCCTCTTTTGGCTTCCCATTTCCCTTCGCATAGCCCCATCAATCTTTTTTCTTACACATTATAATGATTTCTTTCCACATTTTTATTATAATTTTTTTTACTTGCACTACAAATATTTTTTTTCTCTTGCACTATAAATAACTTTTATTTGTTTATACCATGACCAACTCTTTCCATGTGTTCTTTCAATATTGCTCTTTCCCTTCTCCTATAATACCCAAATCATCCTAAATAAAATAAAATATGAATAACTTTTATTTGTACTATGACCACCTCTTTCTCTTTCCCTTCTCCTATAATACCCAAATCATCCTAAATAAAATAAAATATGAATAACTTTTATTTGTACTATGACCACCTCTTTCTATTTTTAGTTCCTGCCGCAGGCAGAAACTTATGCATCCATTCAATACAATTTTTTTTGTCTGACATTGACAGTCCTACCAATGGAAAACTTGAATTTTAAAGTTCACCACTAAATCTATATAGTCTATATTAAATTGTTTGGTTTTCAAAAAAATAAAATATGCTTTTATTTTTTTTCCTATTGGTTGGTTTTGTCAATCGTCATTGACAAAAATAAGAGTTTTAATTTTACAAAAAATTTAAAGCGTATTAATTACATGAATGACAGACTCACTATTCATTGACATCATAGTAACCTAACATTTATACGTGGAAATTTTGTAAAAGCTTCTGAAAACTGATTAAATAATAAAAATAATAAAAAAAGTCGGTGTTTTCTATGCTATGAAAACCTTACAGGCCAATTTACTGTTAGCAATAAATGTGAACAGTCAAATTTTTCTACCGAATTTAATTATTATGGTGACATCTTCCGAATTGACTGTGAAGAATAAATGTTAAAGTTAGATTGATCTACTCATATTAAATATAACACTTCAGTTCATTTCATCCGTTGCCAATTTTGTCAATGTTCAATAAATAAATTAGAGTACAATCAGAGTACAAGCATTTATTTTAGCATTGAGTGGGAGACAGAAAAAATTTGCATCGGAAAAGACATGGGCGCCATAAAATCTTTGACTATGTAAATAAATCTGGTAAAATCTTATCTTGTATTGATGGAATGAAGTAAATATTACACTTTCTGTCAGACAATAATTCAAGAGTACAATTTGGGCAACTCGTAAACTGCAAAAATGGGATGAAGATGTATTGCAAGGTCTCAAAATTGCGGTTCTGCAGACTGAAGAAGTTTTCCAAATTTTGGAGAGGGTGGACAACATTCTTGAACAGTAAATGTGCCATACTTTAGTGCCATTCTCAAAGTACTGAAGGCGTGCCATACTTTAGTGCCATTCTCAAAGTACTGAAGGCGCCATTCTGAAAGCACTAAAGAGCATTCTGACTGCTGGTTGTAAGCACTGACTGTAAGGTGTGTACTCTTCTACCTAATTCTGAAAGCACTGGTGCCATTCGTTGTCTGCAATTTTGTAGTGTCTTCTTTCTTTAGATCTGCAATTTTGTAGTGTCTTTTTTCTTTAGATCTACAAAACTGTTTATAGATTTTGCATTTAGTCATAGGGATCATATAAAATGAAACTTTAAAGAAAGTAATGTCCTTGTAGTATTCTAAATAAATTTTCTAGGAAACTAAACATATGTTTGATTTTTTGCAGAAAATCACACAGCAAATTACTGGTTACGGTGAAAGAGAAAATATATAACAAGTGGAACAAATTGTACGACATATCAGTTAAGGATGTATCAAATATTATTTTATTTGTCTCTCTATGTAACTTGTTCTAATTATCTTGCCGAATCAAAGATTTATTTTCATAATTTACAGCTTGAGCAATTCAGTCGAGCAGTTACGCTTCAAAGCTGTCCAAACATAGGACAGATGTATTATAAATCGTTTCTTTGTTGATAGATAGGTATCTATCACTTTTACACTAATACTATGTCGACCTTGTTATACGTTTCCTGTTTTTCACAAAATGAACTTTGGTAGGTGTTAATATCTTCATTGGTAAGGGATTATTCTTTTGTCTCTACTAATAGTTTAAGTTTGTATTGTCTTATTTTGTTTGATTTCTAATGTGAGATGTTTGCTAATGCAAGAAGTTTGATGCAACTTTACAGGTTTACAAGTTTGGAGGAGCAGTTAAGATTCAAAGGGTAGAAGGCATATAATATACAGATTATAAGTCTGTGCTGTTTCAATAAATAGGTAAGTCTGCAAGACTTTGCATTCATATTTAAAGAAGAGTGTGTATGCGCTATAGTTAAGCCTGAACTGCCTGGTCAATGAGTTGCATTAAGTTAAAATAACAAAGTGGTCCCACTCAACTTGTTTGGCAAAGATGTTTTGTCATAAGTGTAAAGAATAAATATTCTAAGTCAGGTGCATGTGCCGATTTCTTCAGCCATACGCTGACATAAATGGCTCTAATTGGTTTTAACAAAGGAAACTTTATAGAGTCTTAGGGCCCATTAACATTCCTTTCATCTTAATAATAAAGTTTCATTAACCTTCTAGGACCACCGCTATCATAACAGCCTTGTAGCTATCTTCTAATTATTTTTCTCTTTTGCTAAAATGCATAGTTTTCTCAGAATATGGCTTGGCAATGTTACTTACAGGTAAATAGGCCCTCCTCTTAATAGGGATTTAAGATATCCATCTAAGATTATACATATATTTCTAGTGATGGCTGGTATAATGACCCCAATTGTCAGCTTCCAACAGATAAAGCTTCATAAAAGTAGATTTGGAACTAATGGGTTACTTAACGAGTATCATAAAGTGACTAAACATAATTCTGTAGGCTACTTTATTTAGAAGAATTGTCCATCTTCTTGACTGCTGTAAAATGTAGTGGAATCTACCACTAAATTCTATGTTAGTACAACTAACCAGTGAGAAAGCCTTGTTGTTTGATGACGAGATTCAAAAAATTCTCTTAGCAATGCAAGAGAGGATATGGGGGATTCATTTCTGAACTGTGCTTTTCGGATTGCCTTCATGTGCATCTAGGGCCAGAAAGAGCCAAAATTTCTTCGTACATAGCTTCAGGTGACCATTTACTCGAACTGCTTTGTAGTTACCATTCATTTACTCTAACTGCTTTGTAGTTACCATTTACTCAAACACTACATTGGCACTATCATCAACTGAGTGTTGCCATTTCTTTTTATTGGGTTATCCTTGGTGTCAATGACAGGTGCTTCATCTAGTTCTTCATCACTGCCCAGTACGGGCAGTTGTTCAATAAGCCGCGAGTAAAGTAAATTACTAAATCACACAAGAGTCAAATGAAACAGAGTAGAATACCCAGGGGACCAATAATATTGCCAAAAACAAAGCTAACATTGTACCATTGTAGCCATATTTGTAGAAAAAAGAATGTAGCATGATAAGTGAAGAAAAACATGTTCTAGAATGTATAAGCAAAAAAAGAGCAGATATTTAGTATGGATGATACAGCTAGAACAGGAAACTGTGATGCTTAAATTAATTTAATTTGTCTTTTATAACTCGACTGAATAATATTGAGAGGAAGTTATAGTCCCAATATGAACAAGAAAGTTTCATCTTTGTATTTCCCTATATCCATAGAAACAAATCTTTTACAAATTTGTAGAAACTAGCTTTCAAATTACAAAATTGATAAATCCATATTGCTAGTGCTTTTAGACAGCTGTGATAAATCCAAGCATATAACCATCACTCATAAGAAAATAACTACCATAAAGATATATCATATTCAAATTCATTGTATACAAAAATCAATATCATTTCAATTCTATTAATTGAGAGTCCAAGTATTGAAAGAAGTATAATAATATTAAAATAGAAGAATACAAGTTGTATCAAAACAGCAAAAAAGAAAACCAAAGGCCTATAGCAACCACTGGGCAGCTACAAAACCTCAAAACTGCTGCAAAACAGCAACAAAACAAGTTACATAAATGCCATCAAGAACAGCAATCTCAGTAAGAGAAACAGAAACAGCAAAGAGAAGAGTTAACAGTGACTGTTGGCAGCAAAACAGGGCGTCCAGCACCATCAAACACATACGTCAAATTGCAAGTTTTAAAAAGTCCTTTCCCTCCAGTTTCTTGAAGACTTTATGTCTCTCCACTCTCTTTTTCGAAGGGGCGAGGAGTTTGCCTGTTCTTCCATTTTCAAAAATTGAATTTCGTATTGCTAAACACTTTGATGAAAATAAAGTTTTGAATTAGGAATCGAAAGTTTATGAAAGTTTGATTCTACAGAGGTGAATATGACCTTCACATTCCATTTGATTATCATGTAGTTTAATAATTTATAGTATGTAAGAAAAGGATTTTAATTATTATGATTGGATTACACCTCAGGTTTTATAATTCTTATAAAAAATAAGTATATTGTGAAGTATAAAAATATTTATAAGAAATGATTTAATAGAAAGTTTGTAATCTTCAAATATCAATAATTGTTGGATCTTTTAATTTTTATTCAAATCATCTAATAATTATTTCTTTTAATTATTATTTTTAATTTGAGAAAATATTAAATAATTTAATAACAATTTATATTTATTTTTATTATAAAATTTTAAATAAAATATATGATCTCTATTAGGAATATCCCCTCTAATCACACAAGAATCATCATCCAAGTCTCAAACAAATACACATTTATTAAAGCGATCTGTATATAAATTGAATCTTCCTGAAGTACCAAGACAAAACCAAGTTTGATAGGCTTTGGAGGAACCATACACAAGCAAAAGCCATTAATAGGTTTCCTATTAGCACAAATTGGCAATCAAACTAACAATAGGTCCTAGAATGTATTAATAGGTATTCAATGCTCATAATTTATCGTTGTTGTTCATCCAAATTAAATGTAGAAGCCATGTAATGCCCCTCGTACTTTAATTAGAACCTTATAATACAAAATTAAGCTATGTTTATATTGACAAAGTGATTTTTTTTTCCCATCTAATGAAAATAGATTCAAAGTGTTGGTTGATACTGAATTAAGAATAGATTCAACAAGGCTTGTAAATGAAACACACTGCAACATGCTGGAAAGCTTCAACCCAGGTAGATGGTGACAAAACTCTGTCTCAATAGAAAGCTCAAGAAGACAAACCATAGATAGAATTATTATTGACAGATGTTCAGACTGGTAATTGATAATGCAGAAAACAAGCTATTATTTTCTTTTTAATCTTTTTTTTGAGTTGGTCAATCATATATATGACAAGCTAGAAATTAACTAAGAAACACCAATTTCCAAAGAGAGCCTTCAAAATTTCGATTGTTTCTATTTCGAATAGTCCTTCTCAAGCTACATGCCTATACTTGGGACTCCTAGTCTACCTATGATTCCATATTAATTTTCAACACATAGGATGGAATTTGAACCTCCTCTATTTTTTCTTGGGTTGCTCTATGTTTGCCATACTCACCCTCTTTCTCGCTGACTGTGGACTGTTTCCAATAAATTTAAACGCAAGCAAATTGATGCATTTATAAGCTTTTAAGCACTGAGCCATTTTTGGCACTTCAAATGACTCGTACTCGAAGAGCTGTGAAGGTACTTGTATTTGAAATAATTTAAAAGAGTTAAGGTAATTTATTCAATATGATATGAGATAAGCTCAATTAATGAATGCAATAGGGTTTCCAAAGCAGGGCTTCATATATAGAAAGCGAAAAAAGAAGGGTTTATAAGATTTCTTATTAAAAACCAGAAATATGTCTAATAACATGAAATAAATAGAGGGCAAAGCAGATATTGGTCTGTTTGCTGCCACTAGGACGTCGACCCCTGCTAATTATACTAATCAGAACTTTATTTTGCGTCTACAAACCCACCGTACTTCTATTAAATAACAAAAGAAAGAAAATCTAAGTCAGGCTTCTCATACCCTTCCCTCCGCCGATGAGATTGTGCACAGATTTCTCTCTCCCAAAGAGCCTATTAATAGAGGAATAAATCGTCGAATTCTTCTCATCATCGTCAGATGATGAAGAAGAAGAATGATGTCCAGGCAACTTTCCATTATGTTGTCCATGACCGAGCAATTGACAACATTCTCCTCAGAAGTTTGATCCGCCATCCAATTCTATCAAGCCCCACAGCCAAAACAATTGAACCCAAATTGCCCCAATAATGTGCAAGAAAAAGAAGCACGACAACCCAGATTCAAGAAGCATTAGGGCCTCCTAGAACAAGCCTCTGAGGGCCACTCTGCTAGAGCGAGAGAAGCTCTATGGGGCCTTTATAATAAGCTTTTCACCTCTTGTAGCTAAGATCATGGGCTAGGCAAGATATGGGAAAACGCATATTGAAGTGTCAATTGTATGATGATTAACTTTATTTGTAAGATTTGCTCGACAATAAACCAGTACTCTACAATTTGAAAGCATTATTGAAAACTTCACTGCAACAGTTACCCAAATAGAAACAAAATCTCTAGGCACATGCTATGCAAATAAAACAATCACCCAGATTATAGATGACTCCATCCAGCCAAGGTTGCATATAATGAGCCTTTGTCATCAAAATTATCTCACTCATTAAAAGAACAATCGCCCATTTCAAAGCAGTAAATGCATCAAAACAGTGAGTAAACAACAGATGAAGCTCGAAAGGAGCAAAAAAATAGAACCATACCCATTATTGTTGTAAGCTTTTTGCCTCTGCAAACAATTGCTAAAAAGAACAGCATGAAAATGTAAACAAAGTAATCGCCACAAATGATAGCTTCCTTTGCCTTACTTATTGCCAAAAGAACCTGACATTCCCTATCTTCGCGCTTTCAAATCTACTCGATGCTTGCAATAAAGGTGGAAGAAGCCGAAGACAAAACAATAACACCATGGAGGGGAGCGTAAGGTTAAGAAAGCTTGAATTCCTTAGGGTTTACACTTGAAAAGCACGGGTTATGAAACATGTAGCTGGAGGACAACTTTCAATAGTATACGTGTCATAATTGAAGCCAAACAACACAGTACATTAATGCAATATATAAAGCTTAAAGTATGATTGATTGATGCTTTCTAAGGAGACCTTGAAACGTGGTTAGATATAATGCTCTGTTCAATTCTCTCACAGCTTCCTTGGCTTTGACAAATATCCACATAGTCCTAAATAGCATTATTGTTAATATGACCAACGCTATGA
Organism: Sequoia sempervirens; assembly: GCA_007258455.2. Classification (NCBI taxonomy): domain Eukaryota; kingdom Viridiplantae; phylum Streptophyta; class Pinopsida; order Cupressales; family Cupressaceae; genus Sequoia; species Sequoia sempervirens. The sequence goes on from VDFB02071771.1 coordinate 87,567, forward strand.
GAACGCCAACTCTATTTTAAGCTCACATTCTCAATGCTAGAGAATGATTAGCTTAAGGAAACAAATTGTTCCAAGCTGTACAAGTACTCAAAGACAATAAAAACACAATGAGATGGATTCAAGAATCCTCAGCTTGTGTAAAGATCTTAAATTCTCATTTACTCAACATATATCAATAAATTAATAAAAAGTATTATTATTATTTTTAATATAAAAATATGCAAAACTATTATCAAAGCTTTAAAAAAGGAAAATACGATCCTCAATTATTAAGCTTAAGTTATAACTTAATAATATGAAGACATGAAGATGCAGTTATGCCTGTCCCTAGAGACAGTAGCTATCCAACGTTTGTGATTGACCATATATTGTTGATTGTCCATCTTTAGTTGAAATTATTTTTACATATTACCACCAACTTATGGTTTGTTTTTGGTCAATATTTCCTTCTTCAAACTAATACATGAGCCATAGTGAAATTGATGATTTAGTATTTGGATATACTTATGATTTAGTATTTCATGTATTCCATTATTAATTGTTATGCAACCATTGGATTGCTCTATTGGCATTATGTACATCAATAGCCATTTCTTCCTTCAAAGTCCTCCACCTTTTTAGCATGATGTCAATAATGGCATAATGTAATTATTGGCATATCTTAGTGAAGAGATACACTAAGACCCACTTCTTTTTGGGCACTTTAGGAGTACAAGGATACAACACATTGACATATCTTAGTGAAGAGATACACTAAGACCCACTTCTTTTTGGGAACTTCAGGAGTACAAGGATACAACACATCAAACTAGACCACCTGCAAATGCACTGTTTAATGGCCCTAAAGCTACACTAGTACATTTCTAATTGTGCTCGTCTACTAGCTATATTATTAATTTATAATTTCCAAGCATAACATAAATTTATACAATAGTTATTAATCATATTTTTCATATGAGATGTATTAGAAACATGATTACAAGTATATATGATTGATAATATTATTTTCAAGTAAATAACATATAACCAAATTGGTTGTAATTCATTTAAGTCTACAGATATCTGAGATACACCAATATGAGTTATAACCAATGCAAAAACTACAGCTTCTTTGAGTATAATTACTAGTACAAATTGTGTCTTGCAATTTCAGTCTTACCTAGTTCATCATATTTGACATTTTTCCCATTTTTAAGTTCTTGCTCTTCTGAGATTAAGTGTGAACAAAAGTTGCAAGGGATATTTATATCATGGATTGATCATAAGCCACATAAATAACCTCCCACATATGTCAAAAGACTATTAATGGATGACTCTGGAAAAGGGGAGCTTATTTATATTGCTTAATGCTTTGAAAAATTAAAAAAGCAATGGCTAGGCTAGAATCGGGATAAGAACAGGCTTCTCTGAATACACGATTTGTTCCTAGTAAAACAACTCAAGCATGCCTGTAGCAAAATCTTACAGTGCACAATTTTCTCCTAGTAAAACAACTCAAGCATGCCTATAGCAAAAGCTTACAGTGCACAATTTTCTCCTAGTAAAACAACTAAAGCATACATGTAAAAAAAGGCTTATCTCTTTTTTTTCTTTACCTATATGTCTCTTTTCGAGCATTCAAAGTGCATTGAGCAAATGATGTTATTTTATTGTTTGATAATTAACTAGGATGTATCTTGTACCAAAATAACACTGTTAGATTTTATTTATCTTTGATTGAATATTTTATTTTTGAATAAAACAATACTTAATATGCTATGATAAATCTTCTACAGGATATCACAGCCACAGTTCCATTGATTTTGGAACACAATTTGGACCAAACACAAACTACCTATAGATGGTTTCTCCATACCAAAACTTTTATATATTGTATAGTCTACCTTAGCAAACAATGAATGCTCCTTTCTATTACAATAATATGCTATTCCCATCTATTGTCCTATTTGTCAAAATGTGCCTGTTCATATTGTTACTAATCCTAGTAAAACATACTCCTCAATTTCTTATACTACTGGCACTATGCAATGTAGTAGTCTTCCTTTACTTCTTTGCATAGATTATTGCCAAATGCTTTCAATCCAGAATATATAAGTAGCTGACTTCCAAATCTAAACCCAAGAAACTAGAGACATAAGGAATCTAAGCTTACTGTGTCACGATAACATTCTTCAATAGAAGTAGATATTGCAAAGAAGAAATGGACACAGTGCCAAGGAAATCAAGTTCTCAAGAACTTGTAAAACCAATTCAAGCAACTAAACAAGTTAAATTGAATCAAATGGGATTCAACTACTATGAAAAGAAAAGAAAATATAAAGGTGTAAGAAGATGCACATGGGGTCGTTTTGCAGCAGAAATTAGGGAGCCTGGATCTAAGAAACGTCAATGGCTTGGAACATTTGATACGATTGAAGAGGCTGCAAATTCTTATGAAACAGCTACTAACTGCATGGAAAGAACCAAGGCAAGTACAAATTCCAAGTATATCATTTCAAGCCCATGGAATTCCTCTGCAGATGCTTTGTTGTCATCTTACAAAGAGGATTCTACAACCAAAGAAAATCAACATTTTGTTCAAGCTTCCAGATTCATGTGCTATCCACTATTTGATTATATGTGTAGTAATTCAACACATATGATACAAAATTTGAAGGCCAAAGAAGCAACAACAAACTATGTTGACTCAAATACAGGTCTATTGGATGAAGTAATCTACAAATACTTTCCAAATTTGTATTACACTACTGCTATTGAAGACAAGAAAAGGTATGGTGGTATATATGAAGTGGCAAATGGAAATATTGACAACTTGATAGAGACAAATTATGACTGTTTTTACATAAACCATGTGAAGGGTATGATTCTTAACACCAACTTTAGATATCAATTCTCTATGATGGTAGTTCTAAATAATAATAGTGCGGAATAATAGATTATGTCATTTGATATGGAGATTTAGTGTTATTGTTTCTGATATTATTTCTTACTAATTAATTTCCTCTCCCACTATTTCTATAGATGATGCAACTATTGTTGAGAGTTTTGTCAAGCAATCTTCAATGTTGTTTGAATATGCTAGCATTTCCAACGAGATGAGCATAGCTGAATACAAATCAAGTCTTCAACATGTCCTCCAGCATCCTCACATGGATAGTAAGAACATAAACAAGAACATTCACAATGGATGTTGTTGTCTCACCAAGGAACCTACTAATTCCATTGCCATAGAACAACTCAGCCACTATGAGATCTGCTCACAGATTGCAATGGAAGTGCAAAAAAATAAAGACTATGGTACAACATATGGAGAAAAGCATGAGGTTGTTGATGCAATCTAATGCAAAAATTATGCAAAATTTCCCAACCATGCTTTCCTTTTCTTAGAGTTTCAGTTTCTAGAGACATGCAAAAATGCATATAATTTTCATAACTTTGGAAATCTGTATAATTCGACTGAAATCACTTTCTATTTCATATGACAATTCTAAATCAAAAATTGACTTTAAAAGAATCATTTGCTATGGATAGTTTTCTAATTTGATTTTAGTAATTTTCTATTTTATTATGTTTACAGTTCCTTGTATATGCATGTCTTCAAATATTTAGAATGCAAATGAATGTAAAATATTGTTGTCTATTTCTTAGTTTTTAAATGCAATGTTTTCCTTCCAAAAAAATAGAGATCAAATATCATTTAAGTCAATATTTTTTACTCTTATAGAAAGTCCACTTGCACTATATTTTTAAGACAAATTTATGCATTTATGTTTAACTCTTTTCTAGCTTAGATTTATGCAAATAGTTTTAATCACTACAAATATTTGTATATTTCTCTGCAAGTAGAATACAACAAAATAAGAATAGTAATTCTCAATAATTATAAATCCAAAAATATTGTAATGACATTTGGGAGTTAACTATTGCAGAAGGCGAAGAGGCAAGTAACTAAGAAAACAACATAAAAAATCAATGAAAGCGAAACGAGCGGAAAAATCAAAGGCATTACTAGACATGGGAAAACAACAAGTTATAGATGCAGACAATTACCAACTCAAAAGTCATGCTTAGCCTTCCAATATTGATGTTGCATTAAAAGGCGAAGGACTATATAGAATGAGAACATTTCAATACAATGTAGGTGATTGTTTATTTGACTCACTAGAACTGCTACTCAATTATCGTTACACATCAACCCAACTACGAAATGGGACTATTGATTTTTTCCTCACTTGTCTTGCAAAAAATGAAAAAGAAGCAATAAAGTCATATAACTATGAATTGGATCCATAAAATCTATGGGAATTACATGGTGTACATGATCGCACAACATATCTTTGTAGAATGCGATTATCTGCAAAACCAGATTCTCCTAACAAAGAAATTGGACTATGGGGAGATGTATTTTGCATTCAATGGCTTTCAAAATGGCTAGATATACAAATATGTCTCTGGTCAATGACAACAGCCAAAAACTATTTGCAATTCAACAAATCAGCTCTTGGAGAGTCCTCCTCAATTCTCTTTCATGATGCAAATGCTTCCAATGGACA
>VDFB02071773.1:0-24349 GCA_007258455.2 Sequoia sempervirens
TTGTGTGTAGAGGATGTTCACATACATCCAATCTTGCACTCCTATGCCATAGAATATTGAATCCATAACTAAAGGGAGCCTAATGATAAAAACTCCATACCCTTGTCACCTTGTACTCCAGAAAAGTGAAAAATAGAGTTGGCGTAGTTGAAGCATAGCATGGTATAACAGACGACATAAGGTTCTTGATAAAAATATTTCTATATATTCATGCTAATTAAGTCTCTAGTCACCTTGACAAGATAGTGAATACTCAAGGATTATATAAATATATAGATCCAAGGAGTTACTTCTAAGGGTGCTACATGATCTGCACAACAATATCACCCTAATTTCAAACTCTTGTAGATGATGAGAATAATTGAGCTCTCAAAATTCCCTATCAAAACCAAACCACTCATATTGTCTTAAAAGAACTGATTTTCAAACTAATTTGCGACATTAATCTACAATGTATAGTGTAGGGAACTAGGTGTAAAACATTTCAGAATAAAGAAGAAAATAGTTTCAAACATATTTCACTTTATGAATTCACAATATCATTACTACAAACACCTTTAACCATGTGAAGGTTTATGATTTTCATCAAGAAAATAGTTTGAAACATCTTTCACTTTGTGAACTCATAATATCATTACTTCAAACACCTTTAACCATGTGAAGGTTTATTATTTCATGAAGAAAAGGTATAAAACGAATACAAATAAATAAGTGTCTAGATATGCATGCTTTCCTTGTCTACCAATTGCCAGAATTCGTGTCTCTAATTTTAATCTTGGATCCTAGAGATTTGTATTTGGAGAAAGGAATTTGGCCTACCTCAATTCAATTCAAATCATGCATGAGAATCTCATGATGCCTTTTCAATTTTGCAAGGGATTTCCCATGAACCATGGTAGCCTGATTTTCTTATCAATGTGGACTATAGTTGTCATTTATGGGTATGGCCTTTTCAAACAATCTATTTTGTTGGGTTGTCCAGCTTGCTACACCATTTCTTCTAGATGAAGGACCTTGACCTTTGATTAAGGACTTTCAGCAAAAAAATTGAAGCTAGAATTTAGAGAAACATAGACATTTGATACATAAATATTATTGATAAGGCTTTTGGGGATTTTCATAATTCTCTACATATTTTCTTGACAAAACTACTACGTAAGAGGGAACTAGATATCCATGGATACATGGAGGAGGGACAATGGGCACAGTGGGTATGCATCCACATGCAACACAATGTTTGAAACAAAATATGATAACAATTCAAGCCAAAACTAGCCTAACTAAAATCCAGTATACAAAATATTAACTCATTCCAAAAAAGTCACTTTTCAATAATAACAGATATAAGAGTTGTAGAGAATTTGATATGGTTTTCACTTTACATTTCTCTTGACAACATATTTAAATAGCCCTTATTAATTTTTGCATTAACAGTACATTTAGTTAGAATTTGATTTAGTGGCGCTCAAGCTTAAATTCATTTGAGGTACTAAATGAGTTTTACTACATATGTTTGGATTTTTTGCACAATTTGCACAAATTTCCTATATACAATTATAGTTAGCTCTGGTCCAAATTTTGGAACAAATTATAAGCTGCTACTTTAAATTTTCCAAGACGAGAGAGCCAGATATTAGACATGTATGGCTGAGAGATAAACGCAGCCTAATCCTATTGATTTGATAAAGATAGGATATACCACTAGTTATCACTATTCATTATAGGCTTTGCTTTAGATGCTCTGATACTCAATCTACTAATAGCAATTTTTTGTGATGCTAATACAATGCATACATATATTTTTATGTAGCCAATTATGTGTTATTACAATTCATTTTTGTTTTTCCTCTTATTTCCTATCGGTGTCTCCCTTGAACCTCCTATAGGTACAAGTGCTAGTCACATGATTGTCATTTGGTATGTTGTTGAATTTAGGTCAAAGAAGCGAGAGAAATGATTGGTGCTTCATGTGTGAGCTTCAACACCTTGCTTCTACGATGAGGGATGGAAAGGGTCCTATTTAACCCATCATAGTATTATCACAAATAGAAAACATTGGCAACCACCTTGGGTATGGGAAAGAAGAGGATGCAAATGATTTTTTAAGGTAAACTAAGTTTTAAGATTCCATTGTTTACAATGGCTTGTCAGGGCTCAGCCAGTTCCCATTTGTCTCTTGGATTTTTTTACCTTTTTTTTACTTTTATATATTCATCATGGTTATGCTGATTTTTTGGTCCTTTATTTTGTTTCTAGATATTCTTCAGAATCTTACATAATTATTTAGATGACCTTATATGGTTTCTTTTGTTGTCGGGTCGCATTGAAGTAAATGCAATTAGTGTGTCTTGTTGACCTAATGGAGGAGGTAGTTGATCCACCATTACAAGATACACCTATCCAATAGGACCTTTGGGGCCATCTTGAATAAAAGTACCACTTGAATCTCTTAAGGTGTCTTTGAAATTATGTTTTAGTGAGTTAACAAATGAGAACAAATATTTTGTAATGAATTGTTATTCTTCTTGTGGAAAATGTCTAGACAAACTACCAAAAAATATTTAAGGAATTTAGATATGTCGATGTATTGCTATTTTTTTGTACCATAGATAAAGTGTTTGAATCTAATGCTATCCAGAGGTATGATTGTAATGACCAATGTGCCCTTGATCAGCAAAAATATGAGACTGTTAAGGTAATTTTTTAGGGTAAAACATTCATAAGGTATCATTGAAATTATTTTTGAATTTTTCCTTTTACAATTATTTTAAAACACACATGAAAGTACTATTTAAATAAGCAATGGTTTTTTTATTATGTAAACAAGGGTAATCATTACCTATGTAATATAATGTGTTATTATTTTTCTTTTTGCAAAAATGTATTGATAAACTCAAAGAAGGGGATAAAGTTAGGGTGTTGGATCCATTTGATGGTGATGTTGTGGGAATTGGGCAGATTTACTCCCTATCTATTATACATGGAGTCAACTTGAAAGGAACAAGGGATGCAAATGTAAACATTTTAAAGGTCACGAGTAACATACCCCTTGTTTATGAAGACAAAATAGATGGAGTTGTCCGTCTGAAAGAGAAAGAGGGAACCTTCACATGATGGTAATAATAAAATATTTTCATAAAATGGCATGGTTTAAACTTGTTTATCATAAAATTAGTTGTTAGGACATCTGGTCTAATTTCTAATATTATTTTGAATGTCTGTTCAGTGGATCTTTAATTATCATCTGTATTTGAAAGAGTTGGAAACTTTAGACAACTTTGACATCTTGTAACTTGATATATATAATAGATATATATTTGCATTAATTTTTTTTATTGCAGATTACCTCTATTTATTATGATGTTGAATCAATCTTTAATTCTAGCATGTTGTAGCTTGTTCATATATGTAATATTTTTATTTTCTTTTATGTTTTAGTTCAAGTTTAATATTATGTTAGTTTTGTATTATAAAATTTATAGTATTTAATAAATATTTATTAATGACTATATTTTATTACTAAATTAATTGGAAATCAACATAAATATGGGGAATGACTAAATTAATGGATAAAATATATGAGTAAAGTAATGACAAAATATATGACTAAATTAATGACTAATTATAAGGACTAAAGTAGTGACTAAATATATGACTCAAAGTAGTGACTAAATATATGACTAAAGTAATGACTCAAATAAATGACTACCATGATAAATAAAATGACCAGCTAACAAACAATCAATGACTAAATATTAACTAAATAAATCACTACTAAGGGACTAAATAAATGTGACCACACAACAATCAATGAATAAAATTAACGACTAACCAATGACTAATAAAATTAATGACCAACCAATGACTAGATAAATGACTAAAATAGTTTATTCATAAATTTGGTCGCATTATAAATGACTGCAATAAACTACTATGGTCATGCATTCAAAGTAGTCATTTATATACAATTTTAAAAAGTTTATTTAGTCATATATTGTTGTTTTTTGTACCAGTGTAAAGTTATGACCTAACTTTAAAAGAATACTTTTTATTCAATAATATTCATACTAAAGGTGCATGACTAATAATCCCTCCTTAAGAAAGGAGAACTTTAATGTTCCATATAATTTTCATAAATATATTTAATTTGTTGGTTTCTTTTTTACTATAACTTCCTTGTAATTAACTACTTTCGAATCCAATCAAGGGCAGCTCGAAGGACCTGGACCAACTAACGAGGATTTAAAAGACCTCCTACACTTCGAGCTCTGCAAGACCCGAGAGGGTGATCCCTTAACAACAATAGATAATCTCATTTAATAGCTCAACATAATAGGATAATACCAAATAGAATTGGTTGTTCATCAATAATATCAACTATTTGGAGCATGAGATAACCACAACACTATAACACAGGGATTTAAAATGGTTTTGAAATTATAAAATGTTTCTGAGATGCACTAAGCAGTGAAATAAATCAGTGCCTAATTCAGGGCCATGGATTCAAATAGATAAAAAGAACTCATCAACAAATGACATTCGACTAGTGGATTTAAATTGCTAATGCCTTGCATAAAATTTTAGTTTCTTACACCAGCAATCCCACTCCTATTATCAATCAAACTCTCCTTACCAAATCCAACGTGCACACTTGAAATCGTTGTTATCTGCTCAAAGCATTTAACCATTTCCTTGAAATAGAGCCATAAACAAATAACACAATCTCATGAAATTTGAGATGACAAACTCAAAGATACTTTGTATTATTGAATTCATATAATTAAACTGTACAAGTATGGAGACAATTTGAAGATATTCATGAGTGTGCACACAATTTCATGATTTATTTGCATAAACTAGCTGTATTTTCTTAAGAAATAAAAAAATTATAGCTTACAGACTCAAATTATGACTCAAAACTTGACATTTCTCTATCTACCCCAGCCTCATACAAAACCCTAGAACCAGAATAATGAGAAGAGAAGAGAAGAAATAAAAGAAAAGAGAAATCCCTAGAAGCATCCCTAAAATTGATCGGTAAAAGCCATCTAGAATCCTCTTCACCATTGATCCAGAGTAGAAAAGCCTCTCTTCTCTCTTTGCAAAAAACTTTGCCTCTCAAACATAAAATCTACCTTTGTTCAAGCTTTTTTGCAACTGAAAAAATTACCATGTGATGGAATTCCCCATTTACCAGCAGTTGTAGAAAATGCCTCTCCCTTCCCCTTGAAAATTTATATTTTCTACTCATTTTAAATGCTCTAACAAAATTTTACCTCCTAGCACAAATACATTTATAAAGTGAATGAATTCACTTTATGTTCATTCCCAACAAATAAAGCTTCCTTATAAAGGGACTTACTGAACCACATAAAATATTCAACAAAATATTTAAATGACGCCTCACAAGTATTTCGAGCAAAGCATTTGACCATAAAGTGAATATATCAAATTTACTTTGGGAAAATAAAGTATTTTCCCGTGCATTTTAAAATTTTATCCAGTTACCCCCACCACAAATGTTTTTCATTTTAAATGAAATCATTTTAAGTGTGATATTGTTGGGCGACTTAAAACATTCACTCGTGCCACTTTGCAATATTTCACTTTGGAAGTTAAAATAATTGCATCTAGTTTACATTATATTTAATGCTTTTACCCCTTTCCTTAAAATAAAACTAGGCCCAAAATGTTTTATTTAAAACATTACTTTTAAATTACCATCGGGCAATTCTTTGATTAAAAAAAAAATTACTTTTAAAATCACAAAGGGCATCTATTACTAATCCATCAGAAACTTTAAACTGCAACCCACGGGCCCACTTGCTCCATGTACTCTCATCCCACCATTTCATAGAAATTAACCTTTGTGCATCTTGATATCGCAATTTGACGGGGAATGGTGGGGATTATACTGCATTTTCATCTTTATTTGTTGGTCGTTGATCTTCATTCCTCCCATTTTCTACCCTAATTTCTCATTTGTGTGTTTGTTTGTCAATGAACTCTTTTGTCCATTGATCACTCTGTCCCATGGTTTGTTCTTCATGCATCGATAGGGAAAGTGGTACCATGACTACCAATTACATTTTTTTTTAAATGTTTCTGAAGCCTCTTCATCATACCATTTCTGCAGCATGGGCGTGTTGGTTTCTCCTCATAGTGTTTCATTCAATGGCATTCGCTTGATAGATTCAAATATTTCTTTCAATTCAAAGAGTTTGGTGTATATGATGTTGGATGCAACATTTTTCTCCTCCCTGAGTATTTTGAAAGCCTTGAAATCCTTCTCAACAAGTCCATTTTTTATCAGCCCCATGTCTATACTTTCAATTTGTTTTAAAGTTTCTAAAACCTTTTTATTTTGGTCTTCACTATGGATGCCAATTGATCTCCTCCAAGGGTGCATGGCATTCATATTTTCTTTATAGAATTTTGAAAACCCTTTTCACATTCTACACTTTGTGTGTTTCATGTTTTAGGTGTTTCCCTGTGGCTTGCAATGGAGTTTATTTGGGAATCTAATTCATTTAATCTATTTCATTCCTTTATGATTTGATGGAAGTCCATGACCTCAATTGAGCATTCATACTTCATATTTCCATTGACCCTATTCAAGTGGTGTGTGGCCTCTGCTCTATTTAGCATCCCATCTTCTCCACTGGTCTTTGCTTAAAAGCTACTAAAGTATTTTCAACAAATACATTTGGGCTTCTAGCGCAACCATCAAAGCTTTCGCTTCACCATTTCTTATGTACCTTTAAAGTTTATAAAGTCTTTTTACCAAATCTGCAATGTGTGTATCCATGCATTCATGGTGTGGGTTGTGAAAAAGGCATACACTTTGTCTAAGGTCTGGTGTGAATGGATTTTTCTTGAAAGTTTCAAGGAATTTCAAAAATATACTTTGTCTATGCTTGGGCTGGGTGCGACATCCTTTGACAATTGTATTTGCTTGTCATTTTATGTGGTGTGTACCCTGCTATTCACTCTTAGTCTTGTTTTCTGAAGTTTTTTCAGGACTTTGCAATGTAATCTTGGCATATCATATGATGATGATGGCATTTCATTTCATCCTCCATCTATTCTATTTTTCCCTACACATAGTAGTTGTCCATTGGCTAATTTATTTGCTCTAACTACACCATCTTCAGACACTTTGAAACACAACTATTGTATACACAAAATCTTGCCTGTCATGGCATCAATTCCTCACCAAATTCCAAGAGAAACACTAACCCAAGTGTACCTTGCATCAAATTCATCTTATATTGCTTTAAAATATCCTTCTACTTTATGCTACCAAGCATAACAAAGCATTTGATGAGTTTGTTTTATCTACCTTAGTTGCATTCTCTATGAGTACCAATCTCAAATGGGATTCATTTAGAATCACAAACCATGGCTGCAAAGAAAAGATATGTATCTCAAGTAATCAGGGAACTTGAAGAGTATTAGCTCGATGAGAGAATTTTCCTTTTCAATGTTGTGTAGCTTATTCTTATAACAGAGCAAGATTTGAGAATGTTTTGAACCCATCTCATGGTATCTTGGATGTAAGACCACCCTCATTCATGTCAATGGGAGAAGTTGTCATAAAGAGAACTGAGAGCCTAGTGATGAAACACTACCATGCAATTCATGTTTTGATAACCACAATATTTTTTAACAGGATGTAATCTAACACTTGCAACCTCATAACTGGGTGGAGCATCTTGGGTCCCCATGTTGGCCCGACTAATTTTTTTTTGTTTTGAAACACTTTTTGTGCTCAATTTGACCTTGATACTGCCTTTTGAATGCATCTAGCAAGAAAACATGAAATAGGTTTCCATCAAAATGTGCTTTCACGCACTTTTGGAAAATGAACAAAACTGGCCAAGTGAGCTCTAGAATCACCTCTGAAAACTAGGCAAACGACCTCCTTTGGACATTAAAACTTGTAGGCATGCAGCCATTGGTTCAAAGAATACAATGCAAAAGATAGACTAGAGAAATCAATCACAAGGAAAAAAGTATTCAACCCCAAAGTTTCTCAGTTGAACTTTCTACAATAAACAATTGTTCAAAACCAATTGAAACTGATGAAATCACCTTGTTGCAAAAATATCAAATTAGCTCCTAGGGAGCTCCCATCGAAAACACTCGCTCATTTTGGTACAGAGAAAATGTGTGCAAAAGGAATTCCATTCAATCATCATCCATCAAAAGTTACTGATGCTCAAAGTTGGCCTCTCAGAAATGTTTCAGTGCAAAACTGAAGAAATTCCATTTGGTTTTGATATCCTAAAAATAGCAAATAAACTCATAAGGCCTTGAAAACGGACATGTGAGCTCATTTTGGTATGGAGAATACAAAGCAACAATCATTTTGGCATGACAGTTAACCATTTACAAAATGCAAGATCAAATGGAGGCAACTCTGCAAAACTAAATGTTTGCAAACAATAGAAAGGTGCCAAAACCCTCCAGCTTCACTTTTCAAAAGCTTGGAAAAACTTATCATGGGAAGCTGAAAATTGGCATGCACATTCACATATGACACATGAGTTTTCTACAAAGGAATTTTGCACGAAAGTCAATGGGATCCAAAATATGACCCTCCAAAGTAGGTCATTCAAGCAGGTTCATCAGGTGCACTTTTGAAAGTGCATAGGAAAATTTTCCAATATAAGCATCTCAAATTTGCAAAATTTGAAAGTGCCATCAATGGCTCCAACTAGGTATGTATGCCCCTTGTGGGCATAGCAAGATTCTAGATCTCTGGGGAAGTAGACCAAAAGCTGAGTCATCAGGTGTCCAAACTGCTCCTTTATTTGTTCTTCTTTTTCATCTTCATCTGGAGACACCAGGCCACCAAATGAAAAAGGGGAGTCAACATTTACCTCTATCAAACACAATTCTATAAAAAGAGCTAATATCCCTCAACTCATGCTTGCCTCTGTCAAACCATAACAACACAGGTGACTGCATCCTTGCACACATAAGTATCAGGCTGCCTTCATGCAAGTGGAAACTTGCTCTCTATTTGGCTTTGTCATCAATTGGCAACAAAATCAAATAGGCCACATCATTGTCACTTTCTTCATTCTTTGATTTTATATCAATTGGAAAGATTTGAAAATGGGGATCAAGACCATATGAAAGCACAGTCTGATCACAACCATTTGCCTGATTGAACATGTTGTTACTTCTCAATAGGCCATCATATAGAACATCATCATGTTCATATTCACTATGAATTTGAAAGTCAAACATACTTTCCAAATGTTAATTGTCATGTGGCAAAAAGCTATCATTTTCATCATTTACATCATTCTCAAACTGAAAACAACATTCCTCGGTATCTTGCACATTGCCACATTCCATGAAAACTCCTTCCAGCTAACAAAAATAGCACTCACAATCTGCTATATGGATAGAACTATCAGGTTCAATTTGGTTGTTAGTTTGCACATCAATGGTAAAACCATCACAGGAGCTGAAAAAAGATCTTGTTCATCATGCAAACCATCTTGGCATATGTCAAAGAAAAAAGATTCATATTCTAGAGCATCCTTATATTGATTACTGCAACATAGGCACATCTTTTGACACTTTGGTTCAAGTATAGTAGAACATACCTTGGCATCATAGAGAGAGGGAACAGATGCAACATCAACCTCTAAAGAATGAGTAAGTGCACTCATCTCAAGTTTGAGAACATATTTTGATGCATTCATGCCATCATTATTTGACTCAAAACCAAATACTTCAAAAGTAGGCTGAAGTAATTCAACATCAACAGGGACAAAAGGAATACAACTATGTGCACTGGTTTTTGCATGTGCAATGTCAGTTGATATATGTGATGACTCAAAAGTGAAAGATTCATTGCGAGTTGAAAACTCCTCATTAGCAATATGACTAGAATCTTTGTTATCTTTTACATAAATTCCTTTCACATAGGATGGAAATATATCATTGTTCACACTCTGAAGATAGGGAGCATCAAAAAGGAAGCAATTGTACTCAACTTCACACTCATCAACATGAAATTCACCATTATTCTCTCTCCCTAGTTGCTCCACACATGGATCAAGTGTTTCTGTAGTGTCAACACAGTTTGAAATTTTATGGTCATATGGATCAACAAGCTCTTCAATATCATCAATGGATAATGATGTTGATTTAGGATCCATATATATGTCACAATGTGCCACTTGATTATTCCAAAAGGAATCCATTATTTCATCATCATGCTCTTCATGTAACACAAACCTTTCCATTTTTGCTTCATACAAACAACTATGAAGAGCAGGGGCATAAGCACACTTATCAACATCTTCATCATATTCGACACTATGTTTTGAGTTGACATATTGATCACACACATGTTTGTCTTCAAACTCTGCATCACTCTCGCAATGGACATGGTCCATTGATTGTGAATCTGAATTACATTTAGTGTATTTATCATTGCATTCTTCAAGTGAAGAATATACTTCCATGTCATCCTTGTAAAGGAAATTACAATCTTCAGAGGAGCAATCAGAAATATCAACCTCATCATGATTTTCATCACAAGAAAGATCATCACTACATGAACCATGTTCAAAATATTCAAAATGAATACTTGAGGCTGCAATATCAGGATCATAATCATTGATTTGTAATGGAACATTGACAACACATGCATTGTAATTGTTGATCACATCATGACATGCAGTAACACCTGGTGTCTCATTCACTTCTCCATCACTTGAGATATCACAAGAGAAGCATTCTTGCATATTTACTTTGTTATCATCCCATGTATCATTTTCTTCATTGTTGTTATGTAGATATGCACATGTGTTGATTGCGAGTTGATTACAATGTTCATCATCTGACATACTCTTTTCACTTAGTTGCATTGTTGTCTAATTTTCCTCAAGAGGACAACTGTTGTCTTCATTTTCAAAATCTGCATTTTTTACATAACCACATCTGGCTGATTCTATGATCTTTATCCAATTAGGAACTTGATCAAAGCTATGGGGTTTCAACTCCTTTGGAAAAGTACTTAGCCTAGCTTCATAAATCTCACAAAACAAATCAATGCACACAGATTCCTCAGGTTTAAAATCTTTAGGGACTTCTATCAAAGCATCCAAAAATCTCAGAAACAACTTATATGGTGATTCTCCCTCTTGTCTCTTCATCTCATACAAAGCTTGAACAAAAGATTGTTGATGAACATTGCTCAAATTTTGTTGACATTCGACTTGGAGCTCACTATGATCTTCATACTTTGATGATGGAGAAATCACAATAGCAAGAGCATTGTCATCTTGACAATAATTTCTATTATCCAATCCTTGAATTCTATTTGCATGAGGTGTATTAGGGTAGTCAATGATTGCAGCCAAATACCCTTTCATCATTGAATATTTCAAATTGTTCTCAATTTCCATAGCATCTTGATATGCTTGATGTAATGTTGCAGGCTCCTTATCTCTCAACAAGAAACCCATCTTCTTGTCAAATGCACCAAGATAAATAACCAAGCATTCAACATCATTTGGTCACATATTTTTTGGAATTCCCTTATTGCCTTTGCCAATCAAAGATTGAAAACATGAATCGACTCATTTTAACTTATATGGTGATGAGCCTAAAATATGCTCATAATTTGATGTTATGATAAACTTTTAAATGACTTTATTTTTGCTATTTCACGACTGTTTAAACTTTGTTGAAACCTTTTGTGGGGATATCTTGTAGCAGGACACTTTTATATTCCTGCAGCCTATTGTGTTGACTTGATTACATTTATTGCCCTGTTGACTCCTGAAAATGGCTGGTATATTATATACAGTTTTTGAATGGTGAAGTAGATTTAAAATGTGTGATTAATGAATAGATATCGTGTATGTGCCATATGCCTTTTCTTTTGTGTCTGTTACCTTTTGTTTCGCAGGTTGTTGAAGAATGATCGAGTCAAGCGCAGCCGATCTCGGCCTTGCAGTAAAGTCCATTTCCTGCACAACTTTGAGGAAGCTCCAGTGAAGACTCTTTGACCGAAACCGATTTGGAAATATTTTTAATGATAAGTCAATATGGAAAGAGTGGAGCGCTAGATTCTCTCTAAATCGGGTTGAACACATAAATTCATTATGAAGTTTGTTCCTTGATTCAGGGATACACTTTACTTCCACGTCTTTCTTTGATGAAGTTAGTTAGTTAGTTAGTTAGTTGTTCTTCTAATTTAAAAATAAGATACTCCTCCTGCGCGAGAGAGTAGTAGAAGATGAATAGAATGAGTAATAGATGATATTCAGGGTAAGATAGAAATAGAGTAGCAGATATCATGTAAGAATTAGTATGATAATGAAAGATAGAATTTGTTTGACCAGAAACAGAGTTTGTTGTTAGTTTTCACATCAAAAAAACAATGTATCTCATTCTATTTTCATGAATAAAGATCGATGAAGTTCTGAGTTCAGCATCTGTGTAATTAGTAGATACTTGCTAAGGGGGCCCACTTAGTAAGTATCTGTAGTTAATTAGTTAGATGTTCTTTTCTACTGATATCCAGTTAGTTTTCATCTTTGAAGTTTTTATACAAATTCAGTCTTATACTGCTCCTGCAGCATAGAGAGTCCATCCCTGTGACTATTCCTATAGCATAAGGCTAGTTCATGGTTTGTGCCTTAGTCGTAGCTGTTACAGTTTATGTTTTAATCAAGCATAGTTGAGTTAAAGAATTCTGCATTACCATTCTGTGGCTTAGATATAATTTCTTTCCAGTATGTATTTTTGCTAAGATTTGACCAAAACAAATTCCTAGTGCATATATTTTGCTGCGCCATTTAAAGTCTACGTCCCCTGGTTTGACAAGTAAATGAATGTCCACAGAGAGATATTAGTCACCTATCAGAATGTCCAATTCCCAGGAAAGTTTTACTGTGATGTTCATATCCTGTTGTGAGTGCGAGCCATTTTTGGCGCCGTTGCCGGGGATGGCGTCTAACTAGGAGTTTGACAAAGTCATTTTCAGCATTAGTTTAGTCTGTTAGTCAAAAATTTTCAAAATCTTTCAAGCCATTACTCACCGTATTGCATGCATAGAAGAAGAAGAGACGCACTGGGAAGGTTCCTCCTTGAAAATATATTTGTTGAACTACCATTTGATCCAGCTGATAACGAACCTGAGGAAAATCCATTTGCTCTGCTATTCCAGCACCTAGACATGGCAAATAATCCACCTAATAATCCACCTCCTGCATTTGAGTTTCCCATTGTTCCCCAACAAGATACTGACAATCTTAAAAACATCCCCTCTTCCTTGCTTCCAAAGTTTTATGGCCTGGTCACAGAAGACCCATAAACCTTTCTATTTGAATTTGATGTCCTCTGTCGTAGTTATGACTACAACACAGATGCTCATAAACTGAAGCTATTTCCTTCCACTTTGAAGGAGGGAGCTCTCAGATGGTTCATGAGTCTGGGAAGAGGCGTTGTAAATAGTTGGGCAGCCATGCAGACAAAATTCCTTGAAAAGTATAAGGAATATTGTAAGAGTGCTAGCAAAGGTGATGACATATTCTGAATTCAGCAGAAGGAGGATGGAAGTCTGGAAGATTATATTTCAAGGTTTTTGTTTTGATTAAAAAGAAACTCAAACCATACTCTTAACGAGGACTCTCAGAAACTACTTTTTCTAAGGGGAATCAGTGATGCCTGTATTGACGCCCTAGACCTAATGGGAGGAGGTGATATAACTCAACTGCCTTGGGATGATATCCAGAAGATATGTCTTAACTACTCTCGAGCAATAGTTAAGAAAGGTCAAGGTCATCATGCTTCAATGGGGAAGTCTTCTTCTGGTAGAGTTTCCCGGATGGAGATCACAAATCTGCTATCTGATTTCAAGCAGGACATCATTAATAATATGGCTACACAATTGGACACTATGCAAGCTCAGAAGAAACATGTAGAAGCTGAGGTAGTTTTGGCTGAGTTCTGTCCATACTGTAGACAAAAGAAGCATGATTATAGATGCAAGATGGTGGATAATTTGGAAGCCAGACAACTGCCTACTGATTTCAAACCAATGGAAGGTGATGATGATCAAGTGTTCTTTGTTGCACAAAGGAGACCATGGGCCCAAAGGCAAGGTATGCCTCAAGACCCTTTAACTTTTGGTAATCCCTATTTTGGCTATAATAACCAATGGCAACAAGCATATGTACCACCACCACCATGGAATCCGCCTCAACCAAGTTGGCCTAATTATCAAACCCCACAGTGGCAATCTCCTCAAGGAGGTTGGCAGCAGCCACAAGGGCAATGGACCCCACCTTCAGGAAATTGGCAACAAAATCCTCAATGGAGAGGTCCTCAACAATGGCAAAACTAGTCTCCTGGGTTCCTGCAGCCTCCACAACCACAACAATAGGCCGTTATGCCACCTCCTACAGCAACTACCACAAATCTTCGACCTCCAAAGCAAACACCTATGCCTGCCCAGCCATTGCCTAATCCCAATAATAAGCAATAGCAGCAGCCTCAACAACCTGTGTATATTTCTGAAGCCAACCAATATCAAGCTTATGCCTTAAATGTTAATGACATCCATCTGAGGTCTAGAACTACTTTACCTTCTCCCAAACCACTTCTGATTATAGAAATATCTGATTCTCCCCTTGAAGAACCTAATGCTCCTGCTGTTCCCACTGAGCATATGCCTATACCCGATACAGTTTCTACGGAACCTGTTTTGCAGAGACAAGATAAACCACCTTTTTCTCAGATATTGCAAATCACTGAATCTAAACTCATGGAAGAACCCACTTTTGACATTCTAGATCAGCTCAAAAATGTGCAAATTCAAATCCCTTTGTTTCAGGCTATTAAAGATGTTCCCATTTTTGGAAAAGCTATTAAAGAAGCCTGTTTGAAGAAGCTTAGATGAAAGAAAAAGGATCCCCAAACAATTCATGTCTTAGAGAAATTGGCTGATATAATGTTGGAAAATGTAGTCATTCCAAAGTATATTGACCTTGGAAGCCTTGTAGTACAGATACATATAAATGGCCAAGTTGTAAAAAATGTTTTGATTGATTTAGGAGCTGCCATTAATGTAATGACAAAGCATACTATGGACTCATTGAATATTTCAAACATTAGGTCTACACCCATAGTTCTGCAGCTTGCAGACAGCTCCACAGTCACACCTGATGGGATGGTAGAAGATGTAATTGTCACTCTTGAATCTTTGGAGTATCCTGCTGATTTCACAATATTATCAGTTAAGGAAACTTTAGGAGGGTATCCAGTTATCCTTGGTAGGCCATGGTTAGCAACTGCTGATGCTTTTATAGGATGTCGTTCTGGAGATATAACCATTTCTGATGGGCAGTCCACAAAGAAATTGGCTTTGTATCCGCCTGCTAAACCTCAACTAGATTTGTCCCAACCTGTTTGGCCAGATGTGGGAGAAGAAACAGAAGAAGCCAATTCTTTGGCTCAATTAATGATGCTCCAAAATGATCCATTCTCTCAACTTCAAAGTGAAGATGCTTTTCTTTTTCAAATTTTGCAATTCAATCTTGATACAGATAGTTTATCTGATCCAAGTGATAGTCATCATCAATGTTTCCTGCAGCAGCTAGATTCCAAGAGTTCATTGTCTAAAATTTTGACAATTTTTCATAACCTGCTTCCACAAGAGGTACAAACATTACCTGTTGATTCTATGAGTAATATCACTAAGCAGATAGAATTGTCTCCAGATCATTGTTTGAATGTAAATAGCAAGTTGTCACAGTCTCAAGAGGCTGACTTATTAAAAATGCTAAGAATAGCATAAAGCTTTTGCATGGGAATATGGGGACATGCAAGGAATAGATCCTCGAGTTTGTACTCATAGGATATATATCAAAGAAGATTGTTTACCAGTTAGACAACCTCAAAGAAGAGTAAATCCAGCACTTAGAGAAATAGTAAAAATGAACTTCAAAAGTTGCTTGATGCTTTGGTTTTATTTACCTAATTTCTGACAGCCAATGGGTTTCTCCATTAGTCATTGTCCCCAAGAAAGGAGGAAAATGGAAGTATGTATGTAGATTATAGAGAGTTGAACAATGCCACTAAAAAAGATCACTTTCCATTACCTTTTGTAGACCAAGTACTAGACTCACTGTCTGGCAAAAGATATTTTTCCTTCTTAGATGGTTACAGCGGGTATAATCAAATAAAAATTGCCCCTAAAGATCAAGACAAGACCACTTTTACCTGTTCATGGGGAACATTTGCCTATTCGGTCTTGCCTTTTGGCTTATACAATGCACCAACAACATTTCAGAGAGTAGTAATTAGTATATTTGCTGATATATCTCATGAATGTATGGAGATTTATATGGATGATTTCACTACATATGGAGTCACATTTGAAGAAGCATTGGTGAATTTAGAAAAAGTATTAAAAAGGTGTAGAGAGCAAAATTTGTCTCTAAACAGTGAAAAGTGCTTTTTAATGATGGAAGAAGGTATTGTTCTAGGTCATCATATTTCAAAGAATGGAATTCAGGTTGACCCTGCTAAAATTGAAGTTATTCAGAATTTACAAACTCCTGCAAAACAAAAAGATGTTAGAAGTTTTCTTGGTCATGCAGGGTATTATAGAAGGTTTATAAAAGACTTTAATAAAATTTCCAGTCCACTTTATGCTTTGTTAACAAAGGATTCCCAATTTGCGTGGACCGAGGCCTACGAAAAATCTTTCCTGCAGCTAAATGCTTTGAACGAAATGAGAAAAGCCACCCTGCATCATACAGAAGTAATCCAACAACAGAGAAAGAAATGGCATGATCAGCACATCAAAACCAAAAAAAATTTTTGCTGGAGATTGGGCTCTGTTATATGATTCTAGGTACCAAGAAAACCAGGGTAAACTCACAACACACTGGCTTGGCCCCTATGAAGTTGAAAATGTGTTTGACAACGGAGCTATGCAGCTGGTCACAATTGATCCAGTCCGTTTCAAATTGCTCGTCAATGGCCACCGACTCCGAATGTACCATAAGCCAGTTTCCAAGGAATACTTCATGAAGCAGTTTATTCAAGTTCCGCCCGCTACTCTTCCTACACCCGAAGGATCTAGCCTTTCTCCTATAGCGTTCCCATAATTTTTAAAAAACATGCCCATAATAAAGGTTTTCTTTTTAAGAAAACCCCTTTTTCTCCATTTTCATTTATCGCCCCCATCTCACTTCTTTATCTTCCATCCATCCATCCCATCCATCCATTTCATTCGTACATTTCATCTGCCCACGTCACCCATCTACTTCATCCGTCCACATCAACCTTAATTAAGATATCTTTCCAACTTGTCAATTCATGCAGCGCCGTCATCTTTCTTCACACGTACGTGCAATTACTAAAGATACGCCATATCTTTTCTTATCACATATTTGATTTATTTCATTCTATTCAATTACTACTATGCATGTACTGGTCATTATTCCCCGAATCTCTACCTGTTCTTTAGTACATGTGAGGACACATGTCATCCTTTAAGAAGGGGGCGGGGTAATCCATCTTTTGAAACCTGTCTTTTCACCGCTGCGATAACTGCAAAATAATCTTTCTTTAATACATTTCTGGTACTTTCCAAATGTGATTGCATGTCCTTCTTTAATGCATCTTTTCTTGCAAACTACGATTAAGACTGCTTGTTTAAAAAAAAATATTTTTGGAAAAAAGAAAGAAATGTGGCGGCATGATAAAGAAAAACCAGAACAGAAAGGGAAATAAAGAATTTGAATCTTCAGCAAGAAATTGAGTTCAGCTAGAAAAATTGCAAACATGGGTGGTCAGTTGGTGCGACATGAGCCTGTAGCTCATGAATTGTTATTGCAAAATCTGCAGACATTCCACGCATTCAACCTCTGTGGATGGTTAAATTATTTTCTGAGTTTAAATGATTTTGATGAGGAGGTTGCAGGAGAATTTTTTAGAACACTTTCTGAAGTGGAAGCCACCGTATGGGGTCTAACAGTTGTTGCAACCGAAGACAGAATTGCTAAAGTAACCAGGCTCCCAGCCGTTGGAGAAAACTTTTCTTCAGATGCTGCAGCTGCAAGGGCTGAGTTTTCAATGCCTGCTGATGGACCCTTGGAAGTCTCCAAGCAAGGATGCAAGCGTGTGTCACTGCCTCTTCCATATTCAGAGTATGCCACTTATATAATGAGGTATTTAACCTGTGAAGGCCATTTTTCGTACCTACATTCTCATCATTTTAAATTATTAAGCCATATAAGGCATGGGTTGGTTGTGAATGTTTTGAATTTCTTGTTAAAGTTTTTAGAGCAAAGTGCCCATGGAACTTAATAGGAGAAAGATAACTCTGTCACTCATCATGGCCTTATTAAATTACTGATTGAGCGCTCTTTGAGGGACGTCTCACCTCTCTTCTGGCAACAATTTGTTGCCCAAAAGAGTTTGCAACCTCCACAACCCCCTAGGGTAATTACCCCACGGCCTCAAAGAAAGAAGAAAGAAATTGCATCTACCAGTGGAACAGGGCAAGGGTCATCTACTCCTGTAGCACCTGATCCTATAGCCGTCACAGCTAAATCCTCTGCTAGGGTACAAACTAGGTCTACTACTAGGAGGGAGAAAGGAAAAATAAAGGCAGAAGGGTCCCCAGAATCTGACCCTCGTTCTCAGAAAAGGAAATGCTCCTCTCTTGCAACACCTTCCCCTGCAGCAGTTTCTCCTACAGCAACAACTGTTGATATTACCAGTTCATTGTCATCCTCTAGTAGGGCAGAGCCCCCTGAACAAACAAGAAAAAGAAAAGCTACCGGAACACCCCCTGCAACCACATCAGTACCAAGAAGGGTTTCCATAAGGAAACAATCTAGGACCTCCTCTGTTTCACCGCAACTTGAGGTGATTGTAATTTTAGAAGGGTCTGTTGAATCTGAATTTAATGTTTCTCGGAATAAATCTGAGAATGCTGCTCAGAGTTCGCTCATTCCTGAAAAGGAACAAGTAGAGACAAAAGAAGCAGGGCATAATGGGCACGAGTTGCCAAATCTTGATGATCTGGCTACTGCTGCTATGCAATTCTCGGAGGAAGTGGAGAAGTAGCTGCTATGTAATTCTCGGAGGAAGCACAGACTTCTCCACCGCAGCAACAAGAAGAATTTATCTTGCAGCAAGAACAAGAATAGGCTGAACAAATAAATGTGCCTAATGAAGTTGTATTTCATCCTGCAATGTGTAAAGCCATTGTTGTGTATAGGAGGACCTTTTTAATTGAATTTCTAGAATTTGTTAAAAATAATTAGGAAACAGTTACACTGCAAACTGTGACTTTTTGACACATTGCCCGGTGACATGCAACAAAGTCGTGGCAAGAGTAGAAAGAAAGAAATTGAAAAGAAAATTGAAGTCGAGGAAGCTTGAGGGAAATTCTTTACGAGGTTGAAATAGGAAATGGGCGAAATGTTAAAGGAAATTTGGTCAAATTATGGAATGGGGCAGGACATATACGTGCCTTAAGAAACTGAGTTTTGTAGGACAGGTAGGAATTTCGAGCCGAAGACCTGTTCATAGCGCCAAAGGAATTTTTGTAAAGGCATATCCGGCATTCGCTGGTTAAAAATTCTGCAGTATGAATTCTATTTGCATGGCTTTTAATACCATTTGAAATAGAATGGAATCCTCTTCCATACATTGTGGTGATATTCATTTTAGAGCGTTTGTAATAAAATCAAATGAAGTGCGAGATTATGTGATTAGAGGCATTATGTAGGGAAATTGAGAGGGCACATTACATTAAGCTCTCAAAGTTCAAACCCATTACAATGTTGAAGATTGGTTTGGCATATGGTATTAATAATGTTCAGCCCGAGGAAATATTTGATATCAAAAAACAAGTATATGATGAATTCCAAGCACAACAATATTCGTTTTGGAGATTAGCATATACCAGAAGTGAGAAAAGATGGGAGAGATTAACTATTGGGTTAAGAAAGTCAGAACTACATGGTCCCCTAAATTTCATAGCAGCTCTCAAACGAACCAACAGATATATTCAATTAGGACTTCAAACAAGAGTTGAACTATGGTTGCCACTGACATTTAGACCCCCTGTGCTAATGTGGCCCCTCTATCCTCACCAGGCTACAAATCTTAACAATGAATTAGAAGACCGAAGGTATAAGAAGGTGTCGGGGATTTCGAAGAGTTCTATTCTGAGGGTTTAGACATCCATTCGGGAGTCATCACATTACACTCACCGACTTGAACCACCGGGGAAAGTTAATCTTTGGAGGACCAGCATTGGGGAATTAAGAAAATGAGACTGATGATGAGCCTAAAATATGCTCATAATTTGATGATATGATAAACTTTTAAATGATTTTATTTTTGTTATTTCATGACTGTTTAAACTTTGATGAAACCTTTTATGGGGATATCCTGTAGCAAGACACTTTTATATTCTTGTAGCCTATTGTGTTGACTTGATTGCATTTATTGCCCTGTTGACTCCCAAAAATGGCTGGTATATCGTATACAATTTTTGAATGGTGAAGTAGATTTAAAATGTGTGATTAATGAATAGATATCGTGTATGTGCCATATGCCTTTTCTTATGTCATTTACCTTTTGTTTCGCATTGTGAAGAATGATTGAGTCAAGCCTGACCGATCCTAGAAGCCTTACTTGATAGAATCCGGCTTTCTTACGACTTTGAGGAAGCTCGAAGACTCTTTATTAGAAACGATTTGGAAAGATTTTTAATGATAAGTCAATCACGGAAAAGAGTGGAGTGCTAGATTCTCTCATCGAGTTGAACACATAAATTCATTTATGAAGTTTGTTCCTTGATTAGGGGATACACTTTACTTCCATGTCTTTCTTTGATGAAGTTAGTTAGTTAGTTGTTCTTCTTATTTAAAAATAAGATACTCCTCCTGCGCGAGAGAGTAGTAGAAGATGAATAGAATGAGTAATAGATGATATTCAGGGTAAGATAGAAACAAAGTAGCAGATATCATGTAAGAATTAGTATGATAATGAAAGATAGAATCTGTTTGACCAGAAACAGAGTTTGTTGTTAGTTTTCATATCAACAAAACAATGTATCTCATTCTGTTTTCATGAATAAAGATCGATGAAGTTCTGAGTTCAGCATCTGTGTAATCAGTAGATGCTTGCTAAGGGGGACCACTTAGTAAGTATCTGTAGTTAATTAGTTAGATGTTCTTTTCTGTTGATATCCAGTTAGTTTTCATCTTTGAAGTTTTTATACAAATTCAGTCTTATACTGCTCTTGCAGCATAGAGAGTCCATCCCTGTGACTGTTCCTGCAGCATAAGGCCAGTTCATGGTTTGTGCCTCAGTCGTAGCTGTTATGGTTTCTATTTTAATCAAGCATAGTTGAGTTAAAGAATTCTGCATTACCATTCTGTGGCTTAGATAGAATTTCTTTCCAGTATGTATTTTTGCTAAGATTTGACTAAAACAAATTCCTAGTGCATATATTTTGCTGCGCCATTTAAAGTCTACGTCCCCTAGTTTGACAAGTAAATGAACGTCCACAGAGAGATATTAGTCACCTGTCAGAATGTCCAATTCCCAGGAAAGTTTTATTTTGATATTCATATCCTTTTGTGAGTGCGAGCCATATGGATCTCCATAAAGTGTTTTCTCATCACACTTGGGTTTACCCTTTCACTGAATTGCTCAACAAAGGTTGTCATAAACTGATTCTATGAAGCAATAGAACCTATTGGTAAATATGAGAACCAATCCCTAGCATCATCCTTCATAAATTGAACAAACAACTTCATGACAACATCCTCATGGTGCACCTCGTAATCCCCCATCACATCTATGAATGTATACAAATGTTTAGAGGCTGATTCTAAACTTTTCCCTATAAATTTGGGCAAATACTCCCTAACATTTTTAGGAATCAAGTTTGGGAAACCTTTAACACCACTGAAAACCAATGGAATATACCTCCCAATAGAGAATCCCCTTTGAGGGCTTGGGACAACTTGTTTTCCCTGCATACTTTTACTTGCCATTTTATAGGGAAACCCTCTTGTATTCAAATTCAATGATTCTTAACTTTATACACATGGTTATCAATTGCGTCATTTACTAATTCAACCATGGTTCTAAAATATTGATTGTATACTTATTCCTTAAAGCTTTCTCAGAGGCATAATTCAAAATGAACATACTCCTCAACACATTACAAATATTACATGTTATACATTTGAAGTATGTAAATAAATACTACTATTCCCTTTCTTATTTTAGATTCATCTAATAGGGGACCATTTATGATCTCAAGTCTTGAAAAATTCTCATAAACTTCTTTCAAACACAATAATACTTGATTTAGATTTATGAGAATATGTGGAAACTTTGTACTAGCTGTTAATCTTTCTTCCTGACTACAAATTCTGCAAATTTGGAAATCTACTACACAATTCAATTGGTTCTTTAGACAACGTCGCCACCTCCTTTCACAGAGGAATAATCTTCAAGAGTAAATATCATTTTTGGTCTTCTCCAACAGCAGAGTCACACTTATATCCTTTGATCTTTGGTGCAATAAATCTTCTCCAGGTTCAAGAACTTCAATATTTGAACCAAATTCAAAATGGAAAATAATGATGACTCTCTGGTCATTATCCATCAGGATTTAAAAAGACCTCCTACACTTCAGGATTTGCAAGACCCAGGAGGGTGATCCCTTAATAACAATAGATAATCTCATTTAATAGCTCAACATAATAAGATAATACCAAATACAATTGGTTGTTCATCAGTAATATCAACTATTTGGAGCATAAGATAACCACAACACTATAACACATAGGGATTTAAATGGTTTTGAAATTATAAAATGTTTCTAAGATGCACTAAGCTACAAGATAAATTAGTGCCTAATTTTGGGCCATGGAGTCATACACATAAAAAGAACTCATCAGCAAATGGCATTCAACCAGTGGATTTAAATTGTTAATGGCTTGCATCAACTATTAGTGTCTTACACCAACAATTCCACTCCGGTTATCAATCAAACTCTCCTTACCAAATCAAATGTGCACACTTGAAATCATTGTTATCTGCTCAAAGCATCAACTATTAGTGTCTTACACCAACAATCCCACTCATGTTATCAATCAAACTCTCCTTACCAAATCAAACGTGCACACTTGAAATCATTGTTATCTGCTCAAACCATTTAACCATTTCCTTGAAATAGACCTATAAACAAATAACACAATCTCATGAAATTTGAGATGACAAACTCAAAGATACTTTGTATTATTTAATTCATATGATTAAAATGTACAAGTATGTAGACAATTTGAAGATATTCATGAATGTGCACACACTTTCATGATTTATTTGCATAAACTAATTATATTTGCTTATGAAATCAAAAAATTACAGCTTATAGACTCAAATTATGACTCAGAACTTGACATTTCTCTATCTACCCCAGCCTCATACAAAACCCCAGAACCAAAATAATCAGAAGAGAAGAGAAGAAATAGAAGAAAAGAGAAATCCCTAGAAGCAGCCCTAAAATTGATCGGGAAATGCCATTTAGAATCCTCTTCATCGTTGATCCACAGCAGAAAAGACTCTCTCCTCTCTCTGCAATGAAATTTTCCTCTCAAACATAAAATCTGCCTTTGTTAAAGTTGTTTTGCAATTGAAAAAATCACCATGTGATGGAATTCCCCATTTACCAATAGTTGTAGAAAATGCCTCTGCCTTCCCTGTGAAAATTTATATTTTCTGCCCTTTTTAAATGCTATAACAAAATTTTACCTCCTAGCACAAATACTTTTATAAAGTGAATGAATTCACTTTATGTTCATTCCCAGCAAATAAAGCTTCCTTATAAAGGGACTTATGGAACCACATAAAATATTCACCTCCATATTTAAATGGCACCTCACAAGTATTTCTAGCAAAGCATTTGACCGTAAAGTGAATATCAAATTCACTTTGAACAAATAAAGTATTTTCCCGTGCATTTTAAAATTTTATCCAGTTACCCCCACCACAGATGTATTTCATTTAAATGAAAACATTTTAAGTGTGATATTGTCGGGCCATTTAAAACATTCACTCATGCCCCTTTGCAATATTTCACTTTGGAAATTAAAATATTTGTATCCAGTTTACATTATATTTAATGCTTTTTCCCCTTTCCTTAAAATAAAACTAGGCCCAAAATGTTTTATTTAAAACATCAATTTTAAATTGTCATCGAGCAATTCTTTTATTTTAAAAAAGTTTACTTTTAAAATCACATGGGGCCTCTTTTACTAAT
>VDFB02071774.1:0-15189 GCA_007258455.2 Sequoia sempervirens
CCAATGGGCTTCTTTTGTGAGAAGAGAGTGATCTTCTTCTTGGATAGAGGGTGTCTCCAAGAAAGGATGTTGGGAGGCCATTATTGAATTTGTGGGTGTCTTCATTGATGCTTTCTTTGCTAAAGGATGAGATTTTAGTTTTGCTCTCTCACTCACATCAAATTCTTGTTCTTTAATGAATGCCATAGTTTTTTCTTTTGGCAACCCCTTCTTATTTTGACCTTCACATATTCTAATGCCATGCCCACTTATAGGTACAAAAAGGAGCTCTCACTTGACTATATGAGCTCTTAAATTGGACTCCACACTCAATACAAACCCAAACAAAATCCCTACCTCCTGGAAGTTGATTAACCAATGTTCATATTTCCATAGAGGAGATGCTTGATCATATTTAAGCTGTTTGTTTGTTTTGTTAGTTTTAGACCAGAAATGTAAATAAGCAGGAATACGACACACTGAACAAAGAACACAGCAAATTACCCTTGGAAAACCCTCCTTCTCGAGGGAGAAAAACCCAGCAAAATATATCTCTTATATATAGAAAGAAGAGCAGAAATCTGCTTACAAATCAGACCCTTCTCAAGGGTAAATTTGATACAATAAATAGATAAATATCTCCTTGATACAAGCTGAATATAATTATCTTTGAGATCTGATCTGCTGCTAAAGATGGCGATCTGCTGCTAAGTGCGAACTCCTTCTTGAGAAAATGTGAATGAAATGAGAAATGAATTGATGATGAAATGAATGATCACCACCTTGTATATATACAAAACTAGGCGACTTTTCATCTAGGTCGGCCTCTTTGAAGAAATAAAAAAATATAAAATATCATTTGTGATGGCCGACCTGCCTTGGTAATCATTTATTATTTTAAATTTGAGAGAAAAATATCTCTCACCGCTATAAACATCAACACTCCCTCTTAGCTAGGGAGGTATTTTTCCAGTAATCCTTGTCATGGAGTCTCTCGACATGACGTCCACAATGGCTACACCCAATTGTGGAAATCCATATCTCAGTTTTAGAGATGTACAAGAGTTCATCACGGAGTCTCTTAACATGTTGTCATGGAGTCTCTCAACATGACATCCACCATGGCTACTCCCATGTATGGAAAGAAACATGTGTACAAGTGTCCATCACGGAGTCTCTCAACGTGATGTCGTCATGGAGTCTCTCAACATGACATCCACCATGGCTACTCCCATGTGTGGAAAAACACAAGTACAAAGGGTTCATCACGGAGTCTCTCAATGTGATGTCGTCATGGAGTCTCTCAATGTGATGTCGTCCATGGCTACTCCCATGTGTGGAAAGAACCACATCTCCGTCTCAGAGATGTACGAGGGCTTTCACCTCATATTTCTCCGTCTCAGAGAAATAGGCATTATAGCAAGGCTCACTGATGCTGAGTCTCCCTCTCGGCCGAGGCGACATTCTCCACTACTCCAAGCTTGTCCCGGAAATGTGCAAACTTCACTCTGGAAAGAGGCTTGGTGAGAATATTAACCATCTGATCATCAGTGCAAATGTACTTGAGTTGAATTGCTTTCCTCAACACCATATCTCTAATGTAATGATACTTGATCTCCACATGCTTTGTCCTGTCATGAAACACTAGATTTATTGAGAGCTTCACACAACTTTGATAGTCACAATGAATCACAGTCGGCTCCAATGATTGCCCAAACAATCTTGCAAGGAGCTTTCAAAGCCACATTGCTTCTCGAGCTGCTACACATGCTGCAATATATTCAGCCTCTGCAGTGCTAAGTGCTACAGAAGTCTGCTTCCTGCTACACCAAGAAATCATGGCAGACCCCAAACTGAAGTCTGCTTCCTATCAGTTACACTCCCGGCCCAATTAGAATTAGAATAGCCTTGTAACTTTAGATCTTCATAGGAAGTATATCTCAAGCCATATCCCACTGTGCCACGCAAGTATCTCAAGATATGCTTTGCTGCAACTAAATGTATTTGTCTTGGCTCACACATGAATTGGCTGAGAGCACTCACCGCATAACAAATGTATGGTCTAGTATTGACTAGATACATTAATGATCCAATCAATTGTCTATACATGGTGGGGTCTACCAAATTTGAACCAGCTGTTGAGTCACTCAACTTCTTCAAATTTGTCTCCATAGGTGTAGACATGGACTTGCAATCCATCATCCCAATTCTCTTGAAGATGTCTATATGTCTATAGTGTATTTCCCTTGACTTAAAATAATCTCATTAGGTCTTTGCCACACTTCCAGTCCCAGGAAGTAATGCATAAGACCAAGATCCTTCATCTCAAACTTGGAGGCTAACTCTTTCTTGCATTTGACAATGAGATACTCTGCTCCAGTGAGAAATATATCATCAACATAAAAGACCAATATCAAAGCCTCACCATCAACTACCTTGAAGTAAAGATTGGAATCTGCATCATTTTTGGAGAATCCCAAGCTCATCAAATATCGATCAATCCTTTCATACCATGCACGAGGTGCTTGCTTAAGGCCGTACAATGCCTTCTTCAATCTGCATACATGAGACTCCTTCCCATGAATCACAAAACCATCTGGCTGCTCAATGTACACTTCTTCTTCAATCACACCATTAAAAAATGCAGTCTTTATGTTCATTTGATGTAACTTCTAGCCTTTAGCGGATGCAATAGCAATAATTGTCCTGATAGACGTGTATCGAGCAATAGGAGCAAATGTCTTCTCATAATCTATTCCCTCCTTCTGAGAGAATCCTCTTGCCACAAATCTCGCCTTGTGCTTCTCAATGCTACCATCAGCTACATGCTTGATTTTGTAGAGCCACTTGGAAGATACAACTGATTTCCCTTCAAGTCTCGGAACAACATCCCATACATCATTCTTGATGATAGATTGATATTCTTTTGTCATTGCATCTCTCCATACCTGTTGGTTGGATGCTTCTTCAAAACTGGAAGGCTCAGAATCAGTGATGTAACTCATCAATGCCACATAACCTGGAAACTTCTGCGATCTCTTGCTTTCCCTAAAGGTGCCTCGAGGAGCTCCATACTTTTCTGCCTCTTGCATAGTTTGTCGAGCCCATAGAGGTCTCTTTCGACCTACAACAATGTCTCTCGGCCCATCAGTTGGTTCTATGGGATCAACTGGATCAATAGTCTCGGCTGGTTCATTGGACTCCCTCTGAATCTCAGGAGTATGATCAGGAGATATGTCCATATCCTAAGGAGTCTCCTGCTCTTCACTGTCTATCTCCATGTAAGACTCTTTAGATCTTTTGAAGGCTACTTCCTCTTCAAAGGAGACATCCCTACTGATCTCAATTTGTTTCTGCCTTTGAATGTAGACTCTGTAGGCCTTTGAAGACTCACTGTATCCCACGAATATTCCTTTCTTGCCTGAAGGTTCTAGCTTTGATCTTTTATCCTTAGGCCTAAGTTACCGGTTCGGGTTTGGGGATGGGTTCGGGTACGAGAACTTGGTACGTGGGTATGGGCAAATTTTTTTTAGGGGTTTGGGTACGTATGGGTACGTGTGTGTATATATATATATACAAAAAAATAAGAGAAATATACAAAATTGTATAACTAAATCATTTCATAGTATGATTACTTGATCATTGATCAATGCCAAATGCCAAAGATAAATATTAAATGCCAATTGATAGTTGAAAAATATTCAAATAAAGGCTAAAGCATATCAATGATATCATATACGTCTATGCTCATGATTCGAATGGAAATCATCACAATTACTGAATTACAAAATATAGTTCATGAAACATGATTCAATGTTCATTGTTCAAGTGTTCATCAATCATCAAAAGGATTCTCAAAAAAATCATCGTGACTTGGATTTTCAGCGGCTTCAACTTCAAGATCATCATCATTTGAACCCGAAGCGGATCCAACACCATGTGGTATGTCATCAATATCATCCACATCATCCATAGTGGCTATAGCAAGATCCTGAATGGTTGCATCCAAGTCAGCAGACTCGGGTGCTACATCCCAAAGCCTCGCTGCCCCCTGCTTGTATTGAGGTTCCTTATGTGAGAAGATGCAAATTGGAATGAATATACACCAAGTCTTCAGCGCTTTTTGCAGCCAACCGGTTATGCTTCACTGAGTGGATAAACGAGTATGTTCTCCAATTCCGTTCAGCGGCAGAAGAGCTTGCAACCTGGAGAGAAAACCAACAAAATAAAAAATAAAAAATGCAAGATAAATTCAAGAATGTTAAGTGTTAAATTCTACAATACAAGTGGCAAAAAAAAAAAACTTGTGAGAGGATCTTGATTGCAAGAGGTTGGAGGTACATATAATCTTGACCATGGAGGTACCACCATGTACTAGCATCCATTTTGTATTGGTCTCTAGCAACAAAAGGGGTATGATTTTTTCCTGAGATAAACGATCCAAATTCTCTCATAACACTTGTCTGCACTTATGGATCACTAAAGATTCTACTAAATGCCCTCTTATACCCATTAGCAACTTCAAAATCTCTATATGCCGATATTCTCCCTGGGATAGAAAGTACTTCAGTGGTATAGTACCTCGGAGATAGGGCATATGCAATGAGGTGCAATGGAGTTGTCATCTTGTTCCAACGATGAAGAACAATTGCTTCCACCCTTTTGTAAAAGGTGTCTTCAGGATCATTCTCTCTTTTGTATTTCTATTTTTATTTTCTCCAACATCGTGTCCATGCTATCATAGACATCCCCCAAGCATGGTTCATCTGTATCAGCAAACTGAAGCATATACATGATAGGCTCGGTGAACTCCAATAAATAATTCACACGATCCCACCAATCGTCATCCAAGATCAATGCCTTGACCTTTTGGGCCCTCTCTGAATTTGATTGCTTCCATATACCCCATTGGTTGCTAATAACCATTTGACTCAGTGCCTCTTTCACCTTCACAAGTCATCTCAGAACAATTGTGTGAGATGCAAACTGGGTCTCAGCAACCTAAGAACATGTTAATAGTAAGTTAATAACACATTTAAAATATGTAAATAATGCAAAAAAATATTTTATTCAATTATGTAAAACATGACATAAATGAAACTAAATAAACTAAATTTACCTTCAACAATTCCAATCTTGAAAAAGTTCTGAAAATTGCTTGTGAAATATGGTGGTTTGTCACAAACATCTGGATCTCCTCGGCCTCCTGGTATATTTCTTTCACCCACTCTATTTGGTTGCCAATTGCTTGCATCACCAAATTGAGGGAGTGTACGGTACACGGTGTCCAAAAGATGTGCTCATATCTACCCTCTACCAAAGCACCTGCAACCCTGCAAACTTTTGCATTGTCCATAATTACTCGGACAACATTTTCACTACCCACCATCTCTATGGAGTTAATGAGAATCCTGGAAATGAACTCTGCATCTTTCACTTCCCCTTCACAATCAACCGCCCTCAAAAACATTGCCCCCTTGGGGGACACTGCAATAACATTAATCAATGGATGGTTTTTGCAATCTTTCCATCCATCAGAAACAATAGATACACCTGTTTCAACCCAAGAATCTCTAATTGGTTTTAGTTGGGCCTCTATAGATTTCTTCTCTTTTTGCAATAAGGTGGTACGCACCTTTTCATACCCAGGACTTGTGAAACCAGGAGGTGCACTATTTATTGCTGACACCATGTCCCGCCAATATGGTGATCTCACCAAGTTGAATGGAAGACCATTGCAATAGAGGCAACCGTCATGTCCCCTTCTCTGACATCTCTAGAGTACAGGATTGGCCTATCACACCACCCTTGTAGGCCGATAGGACTGGATAGAGGGTCACTTCGGAGCTTGGCTCGCTTCAGCTAGCGAGTTTGATCTAGTCTTCGTTCGCTCGATCGGAGACTTCTTAATTGCTATTTTTTAGCTGGCGTGCGCGTGGGACCCACGCTATTTTTAGCGATTATGACTTTGGCGTTGAGAATCACTTCTGTTAAGTGGCGGGCCATCGGATGTAACGAGAGAAATATTAATATTTAATTGCATTAATTAAATATTAATTATTTAATGATTATAATATAAAGTTATAATATTAAATTATAACATAAGTGATTCTTCTTGAGGGGTGCGCCATCATCAGAAGGGGGCCAAAATTGACATTTAAATTATATTAAAATATTCAGCTGAGACTATGGAGAAATTAAAAGAATTAAAAGTGAATATTTTAAGGAAACCCTATTCTTAAGGAAATCGCACTTTTCAGCCTTATAGTGCATTTGTCTTGGGAATTGTGCCATTAGGAGATTATTGAATTTTGAGAACTGATCAAATTGATCTGAGCAAGAGACTTTAGGGTTTCAAGTTCGAATTCCTTGGGGAACGAGCCATCTCCATCGGAAGCAATTCAGAGGGTGTGGAATACCACTTGATTTATTGCCAGCAGAGGTTTTCTCACTCAGGGGAAATCATTGATCTTCAGAGAATATTCGATTACAGAGTTTCAGAGTAGTTTTTGCATTCAGAAGATATCCATTCATTCAGGCGCCCTTTTTACAGAGATCTGGAGGAACTTGAAGACAGCCGTACATTTGCATTCATTGCTGCTGCTGTAGCCGTACTTCTGACAGGCCGTACTCTTCATACAGCCGTACCTTCCAGTCACAAGGAAACGCCTCTACTTTTGGTCATTCATCTACACAAGCTCAAGCGCCTAACCCACTGGGACATTCCTTGCTTACCAGACGGAGGGAGAAAGGGAGAAATCAACTCAGCCGTACTTCATTGTGCATCTTCAGCTTGCTGTTTACCAGGTTTTTCTTCATAAAAAGAGTGTATTCTTTATTGCATGTTAGCAGATCCATTTTGTATTGAGCTCTTATGAATAAAAGATGAAACGCCTTCATTATATCTTGTATTTCCTACGCATATTGGCCATCTATCATTTTTATAGAATTTATCATTAATTTCTAGCAAAATCGTACATTTTCATTTATTGCTCAAAAACACAAAAACAAGCAAAAAAAACCAAAAACCTTCAAAAGGATCAGAAAGACAGTCAGATTCGGAGAATAGGGGAAACTAGGGTTTCTACAGCAACGTGCAATTTTTTCTTTAGCAACATCTCTTGCTTCCATTTTAAATGCCTTCTCCAATGGACCTCTCTTGCGGGTGGTGATTTGTGGTTCTTCATCTTCTTCTTCTGTAGAGGGCATAGACAAGAAGGGATGTCTAGAGGGCCTAACTGTCTGAGTGGGTAATGTTGTACTTGTTTTTTTCTTTCCGAAACTATAACCACTTTGTTTTCCTCTTGCAACCAATTTGTCAGCATCTTCTTGTTCTTTTATAAATGTTGCTATTTGTACAACAGACAACCCCTTCTTATCTGGGCCCTCACACATATTAATCCCTTTACCACCAGGGCCCATAAAATGAAGTTTCACTCGGTAATAGGAGCTATTATATTGTGCATTGCAAAAATTACACTTCCAAACAAATCCCCCACCTCCATGAATTTGTGAAATTCTTGTGGTATGTCTCCATAAAGGAGATCCTTTACCAATTTTGAACTTTTGACTTCCCTCCCCACCCATTGAACTTTGACTACTAGCCATTGTTGCAATCTTTAAAAAAAATGAAAAAAAAAACCATACCTGAAAAACTTCTTCACAAACTTGAAAAAATCTACCAAAAACTAAGAAACTTGAAAAAATTCATCAAAAGACTAAAGAATAGGGTTTAAATGCATACCTTAAACACTTAAATCTCCTTTGTAGAAGCTATTTGGCACTCCACAATCCTCCTTCAAATACAATCACCTCCCTTCAAAATGCCAAGATGGAGAGAAAATATGGTAGAGCAAAGTGAAAGGTAAAAATGAAATGTTTTAGTGTTGAAAGGCCTCAGATTGGGCCGTTTTAGGGTTAGGAGATACAATAATAATAAAAAAATTGTATTTTATTAAACTTTGGGCCCACTTTTTAAGTGTTGGGCCATGGGTTCTCCCAGGTATGCCTGGGTACGCGGCTAGTACTCCTGGGTCCGCGAATCATATGCCTGGGTTTGCGCTGGGTGCGCATAGGGTGTGCACCCAACACTGTGGGTTTGCTAGGGTGCAGGGTTGGGCGCACACCTGGGCGAACCCGCAGGGCTGGGTACGCGGCTAGTACTCCCGGGTCCACGAACCATATGCTTGGGTTTGCGCTGGGTGCGCACCCAACACTGTGGGTTTGCTAGGGTGTAGGGTTGGGCGCACACCTGGGCGCGCACCCAGCACGTACCCATAGGCGAACCCATACTAGGTTCGTACCCGGACCGAGTTCGAGGCCTGTGGATACAAACCTTGCATCATAGCGTTAGGCACATGAATATAAATAGGACAACCAAAAATTCTTAAATGAATAACCTCAGGTTTCACACCTGTGAAGGCCTCTTCAGGAGTCATGTTTCCCAATATTCGATGAGGGCTTCGGTTCTGAACATACACGGCAATTTTGGAAGCTTCTACCCAAAGGAAAGTCTGTAAATCTTGATCATGAATCATAGCCTTGGCTGCCTCAACTATGGATCTGTTCTTTCTTTCGGCAACTACATTTTGCTGAGGGTTGTACGAAACATAGAACTCCCTCTTGATCCCTGCCTCAATGCAGAAATTACGGAAACCTCCAGAAGTGTATTCTCCTCCATTGTTTGATCTCAAAACTTTAATCCTTTTCCCGGACATGTTTTCAACTTGAGCCTTGAATTCTTTGAATCTATCTAGTACTTCTTTAGACTCCTTAGATTTCAAGAAGTGAATCCAAGTCTTTCGAGAATAATCATCAATGAAAATCACATAATACCAAAATCCACTCAAAGATGCCACAGACATTGGTCCACATAAATCAGAATGAACAAGATCTAAAATTCCCTTTGATCTATTGTCACTACTATGAAAGGGACTCTTGATGTTCTTACCAAGTGCACATCCTCTGCAAATGCCATCGTGCTCCAGACTGAGCTTTGGTAGCCTAGTAACCACCTTCTCCATGGATGGAAGAGCTCTAAAGTGTAAGTGAGCAAGTCTCTTGTGCCATAGCTCACACGAACTTATAGAGTAGTGCAATAATACCTCAACTAGACAAATAGAAAGTCTGTATAGGCTCTCTTGACGAACACCAATCACACGAGCTGATTTGATACTAGAGTTCTTAGGCCAAACAAGAACTTTCCCTTTAGAAAAAGCAACCTAGTACCCTTTGTCCTCCAATGCTGAAATGGAGACAAGATTTCTTTTGATTCCTAGTACAAACAAATCATCACTCAAATGAAGAGGGATGCCAGAATCTAGATGAAGAGAGGTGGTCCCAGCTCCTTTTACGGAATAACAAGCATCATCTCCGATTATCACTTGCAAGTTCATTTCTCTTTCTACCAAGTCCGAAAGATGCTCTCGATATCCTGTAATGTGTTGTGAAGCACCACTATCAATCAACCAAGTGTCACTGTCATTTGGAACATTGCTTGAAAGAGCGAAGATGAATAGAAATCCCCCGAGTTGTCTCTAGATTCCTTTTGAGGTGACACATCATCAACATCTGCAGTAGAAGCATGTTGCTTTGGTTTTGATATGCAATCTCGAGCATAGTGACCATACTTGTCACATCTGAAACATTGAATGTGAGAGAGATCCTTCTTCTTCTTTGGTTCTGGAACAAAATTTGATTTTCTGTCTTTATTCCCCTTTTCTCCCTTCTCTTCCTTTCCTTCTGGAAGCTTGAGCAGCAAGGACATGATTTTCTTCATTATGAGAGCTTCACCCATTTCCTCT
Organism: Sequoia sempervirens; assembly: GCA_007258455.2. Taxonomy (NCBI): domain Eukaryota; kingdom Viridiplantae; phylum Streptophyta; class Pinopsida; order Cupressales; family Cupressaceae; genus Sequoia; species Sequoia sempervirens. The sequence goes on from VDFB02071774.1 coordinate 9,783, forward strand.
TGCTGCCAATCTGGATTCCTCTTGAATGCAATCAGCTCGAAAACGATCAAACTTGGGCAACTTAGATCTCCCACTAATGCTTTGGATAAAGGGCTCCCAAGATTGAGGAAGACCATTCAGTGCCAACATAACCAGGTCTCTATCTTCAACTATATCTCCAATGGCGCATAGCTGATCTCTCAACTCAACAATCTTCATGAAGGAGGAGATGACTGAATCTCCTTTAGCCATTTTTATATGATGAAGCTGTTGTCTCAAGGAAAGGGCTCTGCTGGTATTGTTGATCTCATACAATCCTTGTAGAGCCTCAAACATATCTTTGGCTGTCTCCATCTTGGAGATAATCGGTACTAGATGATCCTTCACGGAGTCTATCAAGATCTTCCTAGCCTTCGTGCCATTCTTCTTCCATTGAATTTTCTCAGCATCATCGGATGGCTCGGGCACATCATTTTCCACGAATTCTAGAAGATCATTTTCTTCTAAGGCAATAAGAACTCTGAATTTCCAAGAGGTGAAATTTGATGCACCATCAAGCCTATCTTCGACCTTGATTCTATTCACCATCTTCGATACTTAGATAGACTGCTCTAGATAAGGAGATGACTTGGCTGCTTAAACAAATCTGATCCGATCTTGCTTAAACCCGCTCTGATACCATGTTAGTTTTAGACCAAAAATGTAAATAAGCAGGAATACAACACACTGAACAAAGAACACAGCAAATTACCCTGGGAAAACCCCCTTCCTTCTCGAGGGAGAAAAACCTAGCAAAATATCTCTTATATATATAGAAAGAATAAGAGCAGAAATCTGCTTACAAATCAGACCCTTCTCAAGGGCGAATTTGATACGATAAATAGATAAATCTCTCCTTGATACAAGCTGAATATGATTATCCTTGAGATCTGATCTGCTGCTAAAGATGGCGATCTGCTGCTAAGTGCGAACTCCTTCTTGAGAAAATGTGAATGAAATGAGAAATGAATTGATGATGAAATGAATGATCGCCACCTTGTATATATACAAAACTAGGCGACTTTTCATCTAGGTCGGCCTCTTTGAAGAAATAAAAAAATAAAAAATATCATTTGTAACAAGGCCGACCTGCCTTGGTAATCATTTATTATTTTAAATTTGAGAGAAAAATATCTTCCGCTGCTATAAACATCAACATGTTTCAATACTGCAATTTGAATTTGTTGTTATAAGAAATTAGAAAATTTTAAATTAAAAAAATAAAATAAATGCAACCCTACAATATGTATAAACTAATAAAAGTTCAAAACAAACACCAAAAAACATTATAAAAAATCTTGAAACTTGTTTTTTTTTTTTTTCTAAAACTTGAAAAAATTCATCAAAAACTTGACATTTTTTGTTTAAAAACTAAAAGAACAAGTTAAAATGCTTACTTAGATGACTAGATCTCTTTTGTGCTTGTTATCTTCACCCCTTTGGCACTTTGTGATTAATCTTCGAAAAAAATCAGCTCCCTTTCAAAATGCAAAAATGGCTTAGCAAGGGTGTGTTTGAGAGAAATGAAGTTGTGTTTACAATGAGAATACTTTTAAGGGTTTTTTTTCATTAAAAAAAAGTGGTTTTTTTAATAAATTAAAATTTGTGCCTATGACACGTTGGTGCCTTCAGGGGTGCCTAGGATGGCTAGGGAGCGTCTTGGTCACCCCGGGTTCCTTGTTGTTACACCATTGGTGTACCCATAGGGAACCCGGGGCGGTTGGGATGCTCAATGGTGTATCCACAGGGAACCCGGTGCAGCCGAGATGCTCAATGGTGTACCCATAGGGAACTTGAGGCAGTTGGGATGCTCCCTGACCACTCTCAAGGTGCTCCTGTTGCCACTCCCACTCTCGGGGCATTTTAGTACGGGTCTGGGTCCTAGAACTCCAGTACCCTGTTATGTTCTATCAGCAAATGCAATTTGCACAAGACTCAATAAAACCCGTAGGGTCACAATATGTTCTACAACTTCCCTATCATCAAATTGAGGTCCAAGTACATTTTCAATCATTACTTGATCAACAAATATTGTTTTGATGGACTTCAAAACACTAGATATTTTATGGCCATTCACACCCGTTGGTACATTGTACAACTTCCATTTTCTCCACTATTTACAAAGCTACTTCTTCCTAGGTTGTATTTCTTTAGTTCTCTTTTAGCAGCTTGAATCATGAACTTCTCGAGTGTATCTTATAATCATGAGCTCTACCATTGACTCTGCAGTTTGAAGACACCGAGGTGTAGGACTATGTTGATGAAGAACTTGAGGTACTAATTGAATTATGTTATTGACACATTGCTGTTTTGAATTTTTCTACTTGAGAATATCCAAACAATTCTATCACTTCCGTATGATCCAAAAGTGGAGGAGAAATTGGCTGTGCTCTATTTTCTGTTGTAACAAATATTACCTGGGAAAGGTCAAATAAAACCTTTAAAAAGTATCATTAAAGGCCTTATTTTTCTTAGTATCAAGGACATCTGACAATGCAGAAGCAGGATTTTCTTGAACATCTGAACTTGTCTGCTTGATCATTATAGGATTGTTCATTCCCACTGTAATGTCCCCTTTTCAAGCCTGACATTTTCAGTGACCGTTAGCCTTTCCTTGGGAACCCGGAGGCTAGTCGGAAGTTAAAATTAGGGTTTCCTAATTTTGAGGAGGTTATTGTTCGAAGATGATAGTTTTAATGGCGGATTCCTTCTGGGTTTTCAGAGGGCTTTGCAGTGGTATGATCATTCCGGCATTCTGAGTACTTTTTGGAATTTACTATTTTTAGTAAATTCTATTTTTGGCAGCATTCCAGATGAGCTCAGGTTGGTTGACTCCCGGCTTCAGTTTGATCAGTTGACTTCATCAGTATGGGCTTCAGGGCATTTTCAGAGAAATGAGTTAAGTCATTTAAATTAAAAGTCACGTTAAAATGATATATTTTAATGTTGACCCTTGGCTTAGACTTAATGACTTAATGTTGTTTTAAAAAGGTGGGTCTTGAGGGTGGCGCCCTCATTAAGAGATGATTTTAATTATTTCCTAAGTCCAAAGCAAGATTATGATAGGCGCATATTTCAAAGTTGAATATTTAATTGAAATATCAAATCAAGAGCTTGAAGGCAAAAGTACGCCCATCATTGAGGAGAGGGGATTTTGACCTAAAATCAGATTCTAGGGTTTCGTGAAGTCAAGCGAAGATTATAAAAAGGAGTCTTGTGCATCATTTTGGTTATCTTGGAAAATACACCGTTATGCTGCCGGATTGAATCTGGATCACTTCGAGGGATGAAGACCTCCTAACCATTGGGCATCTCTTCTCGTTTGTAAGACAACGACTAGTGATGAATTTAGTCTAGTTGCGAATTCATTGTATTCCGTGCATTGTAATCTGCATTAGTATTGTTAGTTTCAGATCTTGCATGTTAGAGGTTTCCTGATTTTAGCATTTAGCTACAGCGGACTCAGTATTTCATTCATATTTCAAAAAAGACAAAATATTTCTTTGTGGGTATTGCATAAATCAATTGGTATGAGTTAGGCGCCATTGTATGTCAATTTGTGGAATTTTCATTGTAGTATTTGATTTTATAAAGCAAATCGCCTTCTCAGCTGTGGCCGTACTGTTTCAGCATCTTGGGATTCGTGTATTTAATATCAGTAACATTTCAAGTCTGTTTAAGGTTCTGTTCTTGGTCGCCCCTATTCCACTTGAGTCTTGCAATTGATATATATCATTTTGGAGGAGTATATAGAAAGATTTGAGCATTTCATGGTTTCCTATGCTGCTGGTAATGCGTTGAAAAGTGCAGGACTGTCACAGCAGATTGGATAAATCTGCATATTGATTGTTGATTGGTGTGGATAGTTCTTTCAAGCCACGTGAAGACAACAAGGAAGATTACCAAGCTGGAAGAATAAGGTTGGATCTATAATCTGCTGTTTCTCTGATCTTTACCTTATGCAATAAGTTCTGAAATTCGTGTAATTCTCTTATAAGTTGATCTTTTATTGATAGCAAGATCTCATTCCTTAAATTGTATACTGGCAGTAGTACTGTCGATCTTAGATTCTTGCTCAGTCAGATTGTAATGTTCTCTCTTTCAGCATTTTGATAATTGAATGTAATCCATCTCCGCCCTATGGTCGCTACTATCCCATACTGGGTTAGGAAGCACATTCTGGGTGTTGAGAGTCTTTGGCTTTCAGCATTTTCTTTCAAGCAATAGTTTGTTTTCACTCCGTCATATGGTCGCCCCTCACTCCGTATTGGATTGGGTAGCACATACTTGACGTTGAGTTCTTTCCTGCAAGTAGAATAGAAGATCCTCTGACCAATGCTCGCCATCTTCGGCGCCATTCTGGTTAGAGTTGCTTTCTTGCACGTTTTGGGTTTCTTCCCTAACCTTAACGGGTGCACTGCTTGTAATTTGTAATTTGAAAACGAAAAAATTTGGCTCGGAATATTTCAGTGGTATCAGAGCCACGTATCCTGCCATCCTGTGAAATCAGCTTTCTATGAGTGACAGAGAACAGAGGTATTTGGCAAGAGTATACAAGAGAGACACAGTTCAGACACAGTTGTATCAAGCCCCAGAAGGTCAAACCGCTTCAGAGATTTTGAGGGCTAATTGGGAGCCTTCACAAGAAACAGAAATGGGGGATAATGAAAGAAGTTCTGGCAACAGAGGTGACAGTGGGAAAGGTATAGACAATTCAGCCAATCTAGGTCAAGGACTTGATAAGAAGATGGATGCTTTGTTGGATATGTTCTCTCTCATGTTAGGGAGATTGGGTCCGAATACTCCACAAAACAATACAGTGCATGTCGGTGAGCATAGTGCTAATAACCAGCACAATGGTCATGTTGCCCAACCTTCAGTTAGCAGAACCTACATTTCTGCTAGACCACTCAAACCCACGTTTTTGGCACCAGCAAACCCACATCCTGATCCCGAAGAAAATACTTCATCTTTGGAGAGGCTAAGGATAGGCTGTACGGAATATGACACCCTGCCTGATGAAGTCAAGCTTGACATGTCCTTCAATGATTACATGGAATATAGAAGGAAGGATAAGGGCCAAGGGAGAAATTATGATCAGAGAAGAACTCCAGCACAAGGAGATTTGTACCAAGCTGTAAACAAAGTGACACTTCCTCATTTTGACGGGAGTGATGCAAGTTCAGCCCGAGCTTGGATTCAAAAACTAGACAACTATTTGGCACTTAGGCCAATGGCTGAAGAAGAAGCGATTAGATTCGCTACGCTACAGCTAGATGGGGTGGCGCATGAATGGTGGTACCATGGCCTAGTCACCTTAGGTCATGGGTCTATCACTAGCTACGATGAGTTCACCAATAGACTCATTGAGAGGTTCGAGAAGAAGGAC